>CABFOW010003606.1:30030-61450 GCA_902141385.1 Timema californicum
GTGTGTAAGAGCTACAATGTTTATGCTCATTTAAATTGTGGAAGAATTTGAAGTGAAACAAATTTATGAAGATGGTGTTTCAGTATGGACTAATTATACATGGGTGAGGTCAAACCAACTCTTCAACTTTTGATTATTGTAATCATTTCTTTTCTCTTTCCTAAATAAACCAGAACTTATTTATTTCCAGAAGGACAGACTAATACAAAGAATTATTTTACATTTTATTTTATGTCTAATTATTAATTTTATTGATTGTATATATCTATTTTTTTTCTCTTCTTTTGGTCTCAACAATATTGTGCTATACTTTATTAAATTATAATTATAATTAACCGGAATTCCATAGGTAGGATTTGGATGTAGACAAAAGGGAAACAACAATAAATTCACAAAAGTGCCAACAATTGTTTTTTTTATACATTGGTATATTGGTAGTCTAAATTACATTTTATTCAACAATACATTTTTTAAAATCTAAATTGTTCATGTTTTTTTAGTTTTAAGCTTACCCAGTGGTCTCGAGGTTGAGGGTCGTCGTGCCACTGAGTTGATAGCCGAGGTAATTGTATTTTTCCTTTTGATTATTATTTTTCCCCTAGATACCAGGGGTGGCGCCCAACAAAAACACAAATTATATAGATAAAGAAAATAGATTTTTTCTTTTGAAACTTTTATTTTATTTTATTATATATTTTTTTTATTACACCATGTCACCCTTGTATTAAGCTTAACGCCTTAGAACTTGCTGGAATGCTCAAGTTGAGCTATCTCTCCATGTCAGAATATTGTAATTTGTGCCTAAATACCCAGGTTGTTCTTAGTTTCACTCTGGTGGTAATCTTGTTAACCAAAGCAACTCAAGAGAATCTTTGTTTTTGTGAATAATTTCTGTGTTTTGTTTTGTTGTAAGAATTGAAGATTTATCACAATCATTAATTTTTCCTAAACGCTTTCAATAGCCCAGTATTAGTTCATAATGCGTTTTTGGTCCTCTAAAGATAAAACTAATCAGTTTCGTAGATTTTGTTGCTCGAGGTATCCATGCTGCCGTGGTTGTTAACGTCACAAGAAAGTTGTTTTTCATGAGCACATTAAGTTTAGTGTCATAATATTTAAGTAAACATTCTCACGAAAAATTTATGTTTACCAGTTAAACTAAAAAGTAAAGTTTCAAGTAATTGTACGCAAAGAAGTTTATTTACTTATTATAATCTGTTTCTGTAAGAATAGACCTTGATCTTAACCTTGAAAATTAGTAAAAATGTTGGAAAAGATCGACATTTCAAGTGTTAATATGTTTAATGGTAGTAACTACCAGTAGTGTAAGTTCCAGTTTACATTCACTCTACGCTCCAAAGGTATTTTCAAACTCGCAAAAGGTGAGGAAGCTATACCTACTGTAAATTCAAAGAAGGCAATTGATTTATGGCAACAAAGGGACGCCGTAGCTATGTTTATCCTTACCTCAGCTATGGAGCTCAGTTAGATTGCCTTGATTGAAAATTGTAAATCGTCCTATGAAATTCTAAGAAACTAGATTATATTTATGAACACAGATAAGAAACAAATAAAATGATAGTATATGTGCGTTTCTATCATTATCAGTGAAGCTCGGCTGATTCAGTGGCTCAACACATCGCCAAAGGGGAAGCTCTTGCCCGACAAATAAAAGATGTCGGAGATTCAGTCAGTGATCTAGCTATCATGACAAAGATATGTAGTAGTCTACCTCTGAAATATAAGAGTTCCAGACAGGCCTGGCTTTTCATAAAAGAGGACAAACAAACCATCGCCAATTTGACATCCTGTCTGATGAAGAGGCGAGCCTGACTAAGGGGAAAGAGCAAGAAACCTATTTAGCTTCTATAGCTAACCGGGAAACTAAATCGCGTGGACATAAACCACGATTTTATGAAGCAGGAAAACAAAGTGATCAAACCATAAGAAAACTTACCTATTATAACTGCCAACGTAAAGGCCACCTGGCCCGTGACTGCCGGAGTAAGAAGAAAAATCGACCAGTCTCTGATAAAGGCAGAGCTGACCAGTCAAATTTGTCTGCCTTTAATGTTGAGGAAGCAAATGTATGTATTTCTTTTTCTGACGAGAATACTTGGACCATGGATAGTGGGGATACCAGTCATATTACATGGCACAGAGACTAATTTGACAGGTTTGCAGAGATTAGTGATGGTTCTTCTGTGCGTCTTGGTGACAACCACAAGTTTTTTGTCAGAGGTAAAGGTGATGTGATGATTCGTAAGTTGCTGAATGGTCAGTGGTATGTCTCGGTCATTAGATACGTCCTATTTGTTCTGGAACTGAAAAAGAATCTCATGTCTGAAGGAAAAATCACCAAGCTAGGAATAAAAATAGTAAAATCAGACAACTTTTTTGAAGTTTTTGAAAAAGTAAAGTTGGCCGCTTGTGGTGAACGCCAGCCAAATAACCTGTATAAAATGATTTTTCAGATTCTAACCTCAAATGAAGGCAATTCTGTCACTCAGACTAGTTTAAAGCTATGGCACGAACGCCTCGGCCACATCAATGTTAGAGCTTTGAAGGAGTTATTCTCAAAAGGCTTAGCCGAGCATGTAGATCTGAGTGATGTAGACAATTTATTTTGCCCTGGCTGTGCATATGGAAAGAACCACAAGCTCCCGTTCAACAACCCAACCCACCAGAAGATGAAGGTTGGTGAGTTAATATACAGTGATCTTGGTGTCATGCCAGTCGAGTCTGTAGGAGGAGCTTAATACTTTGTTACTTTCAAAGATGATTACTCTGGCTATAGACTAGTGTCTTTTATTAAACATAAAAGTGACACACTAAAATATTTTAAAGATTTTTGTAAGATTGTAGAGACAAAATACAAGCAAAGTGTTCAAATACTCCTTACAGACAATGTTACAGAATACAGCAATGTGAAATTTCAGGATTGTCTTGCCTCAAAAGGGATAATTTCTGAGAGAATAGCGCCATACACGCCCGAAAAAAACTCTCACTCAGAGAGAGATATGCGCACAATTGTTGAGAGTGCCCGGGCGATGCTTATCAGCAGTAACCTCCCTTAAGAACTTTGGGTGTAATCTGTAAATTGTGCTGTATACATATTAAACCATACACCTACAAAGCAGGCACATAACTCAACACCTCTGGAATTGTGGACCGGCAAAGAGCTTCAGCTGTCGCATGTAAGGACGTTTGGATGTGAAGCCTATATGCTGGTTCAAAATGGAAGAAAGAAGTTGGATAATAAATTCAAGAAGATGATACTTGTTGGATATGATAGAAATTCTACCAACTATAGGCTGTACAATCCTGACACTAAGAAAATTAGAATATCAAGAAATGTTATCTTCAATTAAGCACAACAAGGCATTGAAAAACCTATCCACTACGTGCCCACGAAAATTTACTGTGATGAAGAAGCTGAAGTCGAGAGCCAATAAGACTATGAGACTAAAAAGACATCCCCATAGCCAGAGCTGGGTGAGTCACCATCATAAATTATTCAAGAGGATGAACCATACAAGATGTCTAGGCCTACTCATAACCTCAGACCTCGTAGTGTTTTAAAGCCACCAGCAAGAATTCACTGAGAATCATCTCTGTGTAGAGGAAGATACTCCTAGTACCTATTCTGAAGCTGTCACATGCCCGGACAAATTCAAGTGGGAAACTGCTATGAAAGAGGAAGTTGACGCCTTAGAGAAAAATTAAACATGGACAATGATATCAATACCTGAAGGAAAGAAACCCATCGGAGCAAGATGGGTCTTTAAAATTAAAATAAACTCTTTGGGTGAGATTACGAGATATAAAGTACGTTTGTGTGCAAAAGTGTACACACAAAGGTTGGGAATAGACTACAATGAAACATTTTCCCCCACGACTCGCTATGATTCGATTAGAGAACTCCTATCTATTGCAGTTAGATTTGACTATGAACTAACCCAATTTGATGTCAAAACCGCATTCCTTAATGGAGATCTTGAAGAGGAGATATACATGAGTCCTCCAGAAGGGATACAGGTAGATTCAAATGTTGTTTGTAAACTCAATAAGATTCTTTATGGTCTGAAGCAATCGTCATGATGTTGGAACCGAAAGTTCGACCAATTCATAAAGGATTTTGGCTTCAGGCAATTTAATGGGGACAAGTGTATCTACAAAGCCGATGTTAAGAGGAAGTGTGTCTTTCTAATCCTTTTTGTCGACGATGGTCTTGTGATGGGGTCAAATAAAACATCATGTAACGTTGTAATCAATGAGTTGCAGAAGGGTTTTGAGATCACGACATTATCAGTAGAATTCTTTGTGGGGATGCAGATACACTACATCAGAGAAGATGTTACACTCTTCATTGGACAATCAACCTACATACACCAGATTGCCAAAAGATTCAATATTCAGGACGCTAATCCTTGTAGCGTGCCTACAGATTCAAGTATTCGCCTACAAGCCACAGCAGAAGACCAATTAATGAAGCATGTACCATACAGGGAAGCAGAAAGCGCATTCATATTTATTTTCACAGTCAGTCAACCTTATATAGCGTTTTCAGTGGGTCAAGTCAGCAAATATTGCAACAACTTTGACAATGACCACTGGAACAGTGTCAAGAAAATTATTAAATATCTCAAAGCCACAGCCAACTATGGAGTCATGTATCGGATGTCCGAAGATCCAATTACTATTGTGGGATATTCAGACTCTGATTATGCCGCAGACCTAGATACAAGACGATCGACAACGGGCTACATATTCAAGATCTCGGATGGTCCTTTTAGTTGGAGCATTACCAGACAGCAAACAGTAGCCCTTTCAACCACCAAAGCTGCATCTCAGCAGCATCTAAAGAAGCTATGTGGCTTAGAACTATATTCTTGGACATCTTTGAAGAAGCCGCTGCACCAACGGTGATATTTGTTGAGAATTAAAGTGCCATAAAACATGTGAAAAATCCAGAATATCACAAGCGTACCAAGCACATATATATTCGCTACCACTACATTTGGGAGCAATTTGAACATGGGGACATCGAGCAGCAATACATCGCATCGAAGGATCAGCTTGCCGACATCCTTACGAAGCCTTTACCCCGTGAGGTTTTTCAATGACTATGTGCTGATTTGGTAACTGAGTCTTCTTGAAGATGCGAATTAATTTTGTTTGTTTGTATGTTCAGTGTATATATATAGATTTTTATTGTGTGTTTATCAATGTCACTATGACATTAGAGTTATTTTTATTAGGTACTCTTTAAGGGAGTGTGTCAGAATATTGTAAATAGCAGCTAAATACCCAGGTTGTACTTTGTTTCGCTTTGGTGGTAATCTTGTTAACTAAAACAACTCCAGAGAATCTTTGTTTTTGTGAATAATTTCTGTGTTTTGTTTTGTTGTAAGAATTGAAGATTTATCACAATCTATAATATTTTTTTAAAACTCTTTCAATACTCCAGTTAAGCTGGTGTTTTCACAAGTTCTTCCAATCTTAGAACATCCTGTAGCAAGAATGGCTCATTATTGGGGGTTATCCCACAGTACGTTGTATATTTCACTCACCTACACTTAGTATTCTAGAAAGGAGTTTAAGATTTAAAGCCCCAACTAAGTGGCGTCTACTTGAACTTTTATCCGTGAAAGATTCTTCCCCAACCTTCTTAAAGAAAACAACGCGAAGGCAGATTGAAGAAGCGTGGTGAAGGAGTTGTTACCATAGAAACACCTGTTAAGAGAAGCGTTCACCCGTGTCAAGAAGGCGTCCAAGTGGGAAACATTTTCAACACTTTACAAAGTAATAAACTAGGATCAAACTCTTGGCATCTTCTCGACGCGGATGTAAAAGAGGGAGAGGGGGCTAGCTTTAAAATATACCATTGGGGGATTCTTCTAAGAGAGGTGCAATAATGAACTGTTAAGAGTTAAACACTTACGAGATAAGCGTTAATTAGGATCTTAAAATATTTTAATTTATTTTGAAGAAACACAACATGTACAGTTCACTTATTGAAAGATCCTATGTCATACTTATCTAGCCTAGCTTCACAGTGAAGGGGAAGTCATGGCTATAATTTCAGCCAGTTTTACCGAGGGTTGTTTTACAAAATAATTTTTCGCTCTTCATAAACGTATATGTAACTACTTTTCCTCTAAATTATAGATCCCTCAAGCTTATTCCATCAGCGTAGTTAAATGCACTAAGTTTAGATGGATAGTAATACGTGGTTGGGAAAAAAAAAGCTTTGTCTTATTAATGACTTGGAGCTCCTGATTGTTAAACTAAAAACCAATTACCAAACTGGTAAGGAAATGGAAATTAAGACTTATTTTTTCAACAATATCCCTTTTATACACAGGTTTTACCGCTATAAATCTTGAACAAAAATCACGAGCGTAAAACATGTTTTAGTTATAATTTCTAAGTAGTTTACCTATGTATGTATTTTTCAGAATCTTCCACCTGGTAGAGCTGTTAGATGAGAGGTAAGAATGAACATGGTGACAGGGGGTAATGTTGTAGGGGGCTGAGGGATGAATACCGGATAAATCAACGGTAGATTACTGGCTGGCTATGTCAAAAGTCCTTAATTCGATTCCTGTGGCCAGGTTTATTTATTCAAATTTTAAAATATGAACAATTATTTAATGTTCTAAATATATCACCTAAAGATTTTTTCAAACAATTTAATCACTATCAATGAACAAATTAATTTTATATGCATTAACTTTCTCCAGGATGTAAGGAACAAGTATGCATTCAAAATTTCATTTCAGGAGCTTTATCCGACAGCTAAAAATGCTGGTAGATATATTTCACGTGTCGATACGTAAGTTCGTGAGATTTCAGCTGTAAATACATGATAGATAATATCAATACTTATTAAATAACACAAATAATAAAATAATATATTATCAATTATGACTGCTTAAAAAGTTTAAATTTTCAATAAAACACCATATATCCAGAATTCTAGTTTTGTAACATCCCAGCTACGTTTATTTTATATTCCAAGGTCAGATATTTACTGTAGTTAACTAGGTGAGAATCACATTGGCTACCCTGTCCACCCCTTCATTTTCCATTCTTATTTTGCATTCTTTCTAATAGAAATTTAAAGTAGCTCGTTTTTATAGATCACTTACTTATTGGATTATTACACAATTAAATATATAGTACGATGCAACACAAAAAAAATCTTTTTTATCTTAAAATACATATATTTACTAAAAAAATCAGAGGATTTGTCAAACTAGTTTTATACATTATTTTATAAACATTCCGCCACAAAGCATAATTGAAAAACTATACATTGTTACGGAAACCTTGAGAATAGAATAATATCTCTTTTCATCAAACGCATAGCAATTAATTTAAATTTTCAAATAACTCCATAAAAATACATGTATTAGATTATAGTTCAGAAATTATTATTGATTTTACATATATACAAACATACAATTAAACATATTATATAAATACATACATGCATTAATACATGCACTCATATATGCATACATACATACATACATACATACATACATACATACATACATACATACATACATACATACATACATACATACAATACCTAATCACGTAACACCCTCATGGGGTAGTCAAGAAACTGTGCATATATCTATTAAAAAAAAAGTATTTAATCCATCCTCACTAACTTTTTCAACACTTCCCTATCCTTGCATACTCCCTTCGTTTCAAAAACATTCATACACCGAGTCATATATCCTATTATTTTCTTAAAACGCTCAAATTTATTTTTTCCCACATTCATCTACAACATTTAGCTACGTCTTAACATGGCCTGCCCCTTCCTTATGATCCACGCATCCTTCATATAATTGCATTATCACTCGACTCACATTCTTACTTTCAATATGCCAAAACCAAAGTCTTATGAAAATAGTATTCAAATAAAATAGTTGTATTTTTAATAGTACTGAAATATTACCATGATAATTTGTTTTGTATCTAAAATATTGGCGGACATATGATCAACTTGGGAAATTCCTGGTTATGTAAAGTACCCTCAAAATAATTTTCATGGGAAAATGAGTCAACGGATACAAAATTATACTATCAAAATTGTTAAAGGGAATTTCGAGAAAATTGATTCTTTCTCTATTTTCCTTAAAAAACGATCCCTAATTTTAGGGTTGGATATCTAATTCTAAAAACTATTTGGGAGAACCTTAGGAGAACATCAAATATCAAGTCTTAGCACGAATTAGTAAATGGTTGTGGCTCTAGCACAAGGTACAGATGGACAGACAGACAGAAAAACAGACACACGGCAACACGGAAATCTCTTTTTCAGTTTCATAGGGTATTTATGACCTGACATTTAATTTTATCAAAAAACATTGATTTCAATCACATTACGTCTTTCTCTCTTTGTGTTGAAAGAAGGTAAATACTTTAATTTAGAGACATAAAATTTTAGCTAGATTATACAGTTTTAACTACTTCAGTATGGCAGGTGACTGGACAATATTTTTAATTTAACTTTAAAATAGTAAAGTCTTTATTTCACTCATTTGGTGTAGAAAAGTTAATTTACAATTTTTTTTGTATGTACAAATACCAAGAAGTGTTTTCTTTTGAAAGCCTATATTTTTCTATGGTTAGAATAAAATGGTCCTATACAATCTGTTCACATAATTTTAATATTTAAAAAGGGAACGTAATTCTTGAAAAAATACGATAACTTAGGGTAGGGAGATTTTATATTAAATTCATAAATCATAAATATAAAATATAATTGGTGTTTGTGTGTGAGTTAATGTTAAAAGCTCAAGAACAAAATCATCTAAAAATCTTAAACGTTACATTGTAAATCTATGAAAACTACTTATGTGCACCTTAATCAATAAAAAAAAGCAAATTTATCTACTTTTTAAATTTAAATTTATATAACTCATATTTAACACACAAAACCACATGACCATTTGAGTATGGGATTTAAAGACACAAAGAAATTGAAATGAAAATGTAAAATGTTGCTCATAAAAACATCTCGTGTGAGACTCAGGATTATTAAAAATATTAACTAGTTTAGCATATTACTCTCTACTTTCACATCAAATTTAAGCAAACTGACTGATCTTGATGTTTCAAAGGTATACAAATAATGGCCACTTTTATAATGTGTTGTATAGTGATATTAAATATATTAATATAAAGATCACACCATTGAAATTATTCCTAGTGAGACTTTATATAGATAACCATTTGCTATCATAATATAATGGCGATTAGTTTTCGGTTCAAGCGTCTCACCAAAAAAGTACTTCCAATGGTTTGATTTTCGGTAATCTACCTTAAAACCATGGCATTAACACTAGGGAAATATTGTTTTACAATATTTAAAAATACTCATTTTTAAATTACTAATAAACTGATCCCAATTTCACTTTTTTCATTAAAAGATTGAGGAAAACTTCACTTAGAGGTTATTTCTGGTTTGAAAGTAATCACGTTTCTAATATCCCGGTAAATCGGCCATGAAATTGGTCCTTAAGGGATGTCACACTGCCTATTTAAACCACAAAATAATCTAATTTAAAAATTAAGATGAGAACGGTAGAGTAAGAAAAAATAATTAGCGACCATGATAGTGGATAAAAACCATTCCTTCTTAAATACCCAGTTTAGAAGCAACCCTGGATCACCAAGATATAATTACACACATTAGCGCACACCTAGCTCTCTTTATCCCATTATAAAATGCATCCACACCTGTATCAGTGATCACATTGTTTAAGGTGTCTGGCTCCCGATAGCGTGACGGGGAGGTGTGAATTATAATATCGGTCTGGTACACTAAGAGTTTTGTTTAATCCCCTCTACGAGAGCAGACAGATATATTTAATATAAATAAACTGTCTCATCCCCAACCTACAGATTTAAAAATAGTCTTCATTGGTGGGCAAACATAATAAACGGCATGTTCATTTAGTCCGGTTTGATCATGAGTAGAGGTCAGAGTTTATATCTTGGCTAGGGGGTTTGAGGCGGGGATTCTCTTAATTTTCTCCTTGTCTCCTCCCACACAAATTTGAATACATTTCTTATTCCTCTATATTATACTAATGTAATTAAAATTAGATTAGCTCACATGTGATGGGAAAAAATATCTTTGGCGCTAAGATAATTAGAAACCACATATTCGTCACACAGTTTAATTCTTTACTCTCTCCCGACAATTCGGAGATAGAAGTAGTCCTGTTGTGATCGTCAAAAAAATGGGACTCAGGATTTTTATAAATGTCAACGTTTCATGAACCCCTGTGATTGGAAAAGTGGTTTATGCGATGCCGTCTGTCTGTGTGTGTGTTTTTTTACCCTTACTAGAGCCTAAAACATTCAACCAATCATGCTAAAACTTTATATCTAGGGTTTTCATAAGTTCCTTGCGAGTTCTTTTTGGAATTAGATATTTAACCCTAAAATTAAGGGCAGTTTAGTGAAGGGCCAAAAGAGAAGAAAATAAATACTCTATCAATCGGCTCTAACGATTTTGTTTAAAGCTCGTTTCTAAGCCTTGTTTAACATTTCCAGATAAATGAAACATCTTAATTTTCCGGGAAGACAAATTTGACTATTAGAGGGTACTTTTTAAAAACTAGTATCTCCTAATTTGAAAAAAAAAAAATTCTTGGTCTACTTTGTTAGTCTTGGGATAAATTNTTTTGTCATTCAAAAAAACTCGTCACTAGCATAGCTCCAATTTATTATCTTATGACGTACACAGATGCGCCGGCATTTCACTATTATTTAAACATCTTCTACCCCCCTCCAATTAATTATGATGTGACGTCTAGATCAAATGCAGGCTGACGTCAGCTCCAACCACACACACAATTAATTTCGTCACTGATGTGCAGGCTGACGTCACTACATCTGCTACCCCCCTCCGATTAATTATCTTATGACGGGAGGTGACGAAATCATAAGGACGTCACTACAATTAATATTATGTGACGTCTACCTTACACACAGGCTGACGTCGAAATCGCCCGCGTCGTCACCTACACACGCGCAACCTTGGTCTTTATAATCGTGACCCAATGGCATGAGATGTAAGATGAATACTTAATTAGATAGTAGAAGCTCAGAGCGACATACGGCATTGAAACGTCACCATAGCTGACGTCACCAAGACAGTCACTATAAGGGGCGTGGCTTATTTTGACAGGTCATCAATCAGATAAACTCTGGCTATTACTATTTTATATTAACAGTATAATATAAATGGGAGACAAGAACCAAATAAAAGGAACAAACATAAAATGGCTTTCAAAATTAAAATATAAATACTGCTCAAAATGTTTAAATTGCTGCCACTGGACAGATATAATGGTTGAAGAAAATCAGTTAATCAAATTAAAATCGCTTGATCTTGGTCTCATTAAGAATGTCGGAACTCTTCAAGACGAAGTGGAAAATTTTTGATGAAACTTAACTTCAAGAGATACCGTACCTAAGAAAACTTTAAAAACTAATGCTAAAAAGTTACTATTGTCAATGAATCTTTGCGACCAAACAAAAGCATTTCAACAAATAATAATTTATCAGTATTTGATCTGGATCTTAAGTTTTTATTTCTATCATGATATACGATTCTAATAGCTGGCACAATTATTCCATGGTCTATTAAAACCATTATTATTATAATTGTTTATAATTATTCTACTCTCCTTATTTAATAAACTATTCATTTTTATAACAAGCCTCGTGGTATTTTATTCCAGACTGGTACCATGGGTATTTTTCTCCAAATGGAAATTTATCCCTACGGTCACCAGGCTTTGATTAATTGGTCTTAAGCTAGGTTTAAGATGACTCTATGCTCCAGATCTTCATAATTACTATTATCACATCATGTCATTGTAGCCACTACCTGTAGACATTCTCTACCGGAGTAACTTTGTCAAAGTTCTGTGCCGTCAGAGTGGCGAATAGTGTACAAACACAGGTGACTGAACTAGATTATATATATATATCCCAATCAAAGATACCATACACTAAAACAATAATTGTATAATCTATATTATATTTCCAAAATATTTCAAAGGGAAGAAGTGACCCAAACCATTGCGTGCCACTCACGACAGCAATGCAGGCCACGGGTGCCGCACACTTGATCAGCGGTCTGGTGGCGTGCTTGGTACCGTCCCAAGTGTACGAGTTGAGTTATATAAAATCAGTGTTTTGTTGAAAACTTAGTTTTTCCTACTAACTAGTTAAAATGTTACTGTAGCAAAAAAAAATGTTATTCTATATCAGCGATGACTCCAGTAGTCTGCATTCTCTCTGGCACATCTACCTCCTAGACTTACACACTAGCATGGTTGGCAACCTTGCGACGTACGCCATACCAAAAATATTAAGCTCATCCCGATTGCTGACATACCTTGCCTTGCACTTAGTGCATTTCATATTATTCACCATTCATGGATATAATTACACCGTTAACCACACGTTCGTGCATTGCTGACGTGCAGGCCACATTATGTGTATGGGCCGCTTAAAGAGCTATCCAGATTTTTCTAATCCTGTGCTCACATTTTATTTCATGAGCTTATACGTGGTACCATTTTCCAACCCTTTGCTGATATCGGAAATATCTCCACAAAATATCATGTGGACATTTTTCATGTCAGCTCGATTTCCGCCCAATCTTTTGTACAAAAGACAAATTATGTTTACATTTACCGATATTTATGCATATATTTCCGTATCACAAATAATAAATATTGTATTTGTACATACTAATCTACTGGCTAATTAATATTTTTGAAAGGTAGGTATTTACACTGCATTTTACAGAACCGTTTACTACTGCAAGGCATATTCAATTGAGTATTTTCAAAACTCTCAAGATATGTGTATGTATTTATATCATAAAAGTTTATGATTTGGGGATTATAAAAATCAATACAATTTTTAATCTATCATGTAATACTATTAAATTACTAATTTTTGATTAGGTAGACTGGATAGATAGGTGGTGGAATTTTATAAGAGCGGTGATAAACTATAGAGATCCTAATACCATAGAGAATATGTAAGTAAAAGTAAACTAATTTTTGAAATATTTTACGTGATTAATTGTGTACACATTACAAAAAATGATGATTAATGAGATGACTTAAAGGAAAAGTGAAGTACAGGTAAAACTTTAAGCGCCACAGTTGGAACTATCTGATATTTGCAATACTCCTTCCCGATAGTGAATGCTATATCAAGGAAATTTTAATCTGTGTAACATTATAATATCAAGCATTGAGCTTAATTGGAGTTATTCGTGATTAGTGCTATTTTATTCTTAAAGTTAAAGTTTTAATGGGATATATAGAATTGAGTTGTCCAATAAAAAAGGCATAAAATTTGCTTAGATGGTAGCATGGGTTATCCTGAACCATCAATGAAGGAGTGATCGAAGTACTAATAGCATTCATAATTACTGAGGGTATTATTTTCCTAGATGGTTGGCCCCTTCACCCTCCAAACAAATACAGATAAATACCCTCACATACACTACCTTCCTCGTTTATATTCTGTTAGAGTGATTGTATACGTAGAGCTCAAATGACAAAAGAAGAATTATAAAAAATAATTGTGACGCAATATTTTTGTGTATACACCGCATCTTACTAACTATTAGGGCTATCAATAATTATTCACAATATGTGGGTAAGGATGAGGAGGGTTGTTATTATTATAATTATAGCCGCATTTGCTTGAAGGGAAGCTAAAATAACCTCAGTACAATCGAACTGTATCAATCCCCTATTTCTTTATTATTAGCTTTTCTATATTTTATGAGAGTGATGCACTATACCATACGAACACACTGTAATTTTCTTTTTCTTATAATCAAATATAGTTTTATGTATATACAAAAGCTAGTAGGATTCCTTATTGTACTGATTGTTTCTAAACCATCCAATAATACCAATCAGAACGGTACATTTGAACCTAAAATTAGGTATTTCCTCTTAGTCTAAGAAATGGCATTCCTAGATATAATTAAATAAAATATATGAAAAACTATATGCCTACTTGTGTTATATAATTAGCTATAACATATTGAAATAAATAAATAAATACATTTAAAGTTAATAAACTACTACATGAAGTATATTACATAAATCGTATAGCTAGCTTTAAATTAACACAATTTCTTAAAATTTTAAATTTGTTTCATTACTTGACATATAGTGCTAATACATTTTAATTGTATATACCTTAAAATCATGTTAATGATTGATTTCTAAACTTAGAATTTTAACCTAAACTTTCTTACTGGCAAATAAAAACACATTTTAAAATGACTACCCATTCCCAAAGTTACTTAAATCATGTATTGTACTATGTTATTTAAGTATTAAGTCACTGGATCTTCTCGGTTTTCTTCCTTAAATGTAATAACGAAATAATCTTAAATCAAAATAATAGCCTTGTTAATGCTGAAAATAATTAGATTGTGTAATTAATTATATCGATCTCAAACCAAACACAACACAGCTCCTATCCATTAACACATCGCACCCCAGTGTTTTTATTCGCCGTAAGAAGCTTAACAACGCAGCAACCGTCAACAAGCAGAGGTGTGCCTGAAGGGATTCAGGCTTGTGAGCAGACACTGAAAGCATGCTAATTAGCCAAATACATCGGTAGAAAGGGGAGGGGGAGGAGAGCACGTTACTTACTTTACAAGCTAATACTTAGTACTACGAACTGAGAACAGTGAGATTGAAACCTTTGTCTTGATTTAACTCTCTGTTCATAAAGCTCCCTCTTAGAAAGGAGAGGTTTGTTTCATCTGAAAATAAAGCCACACGAATTGGATTGATTTTATATAAATAACAAAAATTCTGTTCTCTTTTAGTCTTGGATTTAAATGGCTATGCATAAAAATTATTAGAATAATTCAGATATTGAACTTTTTTCTTAATAAATTATAAATATTAAACAAGTAAATTTAAAAATGTTGATTAAATGTTTCTACACTCTACAAAAACCAACAAATGTTATGAAAAAGTAAAAATAAAGAAATAGTATAGAGCTCCGTACGAACTTTCTTGCTCTAGTAGGTGACCTGGCAGTCTAGGAGTAAGGTGTCAGACTTCTATGCTGGCGGCCGGGATTCAATCCCCGGTCCCGGTATAAATTTATATGATTACCAAACCCTTCCTTCACCTCTGATAAGACATCTTGGGAATGTGGGGAATGCCAGGCCTCCACCATGGTTCGGATTCTACGTTAAACTGTAGGTCGTCCATTTCATCTCACAATCACCCTACCATTACAAATTAGCGTAAGTGCGTATAACCCGAACGGGTAGTAAGACGCGGTTCTAATAATAATAATTTCTTGCTCTATTATTTAAAAATGGAGATATTTACTGAGAACTCGTAATATATATTAAACGAAATAGCAAACTCAAACATAAATAGCGCTATACTTATCTAAAACATTTTTTGAGTCCCGGTTTTAAATCTTATAATTTTATTTTTCAAGAAATTAGGCCCTCATCTGTATTTTGGGGCTGTTAAAAAATATCAATATTTGGTCCACAAAGGTCAACACTTGGTATTAAAATTTCGACTTCAGGTTAAATTTTCGACATTTTATTAGGTGTTGCTCATCTTCATGTCATCGCATTTAGACAAAGAGTCAAACAAAATTTTGTAAAATAAAAAGGTCAAGTGAAAAATTGTACGTTAGCCACATCTTACTACTCGTCTGGGCTATGTTAATATTAAAATTACTAGGTTAAGAAGTAGATTGGTAAACTTGATAGATAGATAGTAAATAGCCCTCCACTCATGAGAAAAGATTGTGGATAGAACATTTATGAAATTACAACCACAATATATTCAAACGGGATCCAAAACCCACCCTTCCTACCATCCTCAATTCAGTATTTGATAAGAATGACGTCCTAGACCTTGTTACCACTGAGGTGGGATTAAGAGAACTTGTAAGACGTGATATTATTTTATATTAGTGTCACAGATTGTAAAAATAATACTTAAAAAAATATTAATAACGTAGATTAATCCAATATTAAATATACTTCAGAAGAATGAAGTAAATGAGGACGGTTTGAAAAAAAACCACAAGGGATCATAAAGTGGTTTAATGTAAATTAACTTTTTGTAAAGCCTTTTCGAAATTGAATACATCTGATAAACAAAGATTTCCAAACAGCCTCAGTTTAATTTCACATGTTCCAATATTGTCTCATTGTTAGCGAGAAGACATTCATAATTTAAAAATAATACTTTAATCATAAGTTTATGACTCCAACCTCACGCTCCAGGAGTTACAAACTGATAGCAATTTCTCTAAACTGCCTCCAAACTTGAGAACTCCACCTAAAGGCGGAGGAAAGTTTTTGTAAGAAGGGTTGGTATGACTTGGGGAATACTCTTTGTGAGATTGAGGGGACGGCAGAATGCTGTGGTCTCGTTATATTTTCATGAACTTGAAGAAAATAGAGAGTCAGGGCATGACCTCACGTATATGGTCGACGTTATTTTATCGTCTCCACCAGCCATTTCATTATTCTGCGTGCTAGCTGGTCCTTTTATCACGTATTTGCGTTCAAAGGTCAAACTATTTGGTACAATCGCCACCTCGTTGTAAGTGTGATGCCATATTAGTTTCCTACCCTATCAACGGCAGCCGGAATCAAACATTCAGTTATGGGCTCTCATTTAGTACATCTTCAATGATATCTTAAAGCAGAGAACATTCTTTTAGTATCAAATACAAAATCTTAATAATATTACCAGCCTATAAATCTAATATACATTTTATGTGATAAAGTATTTTTAGTGTAGTTCAATGGCCACACATACAAGATATTGTACTTGTCTAGTATGATCCACCAGTAATGGTGCTATCAAGGTTCGAAACTAATTTGGATGTATTGAGCAAGGTGTTACTTGAATGTTTTCAAACTACATTCATACAAATGTGGGTACATTTCCTCAAAATAATATACGAATAATCCATACCCATTTAGTGTTCATTGTGATTAGCTTTTAAGTATAGTGAAGAAATAACATCTACAGTAAATACTGCATAAAAATATTTCATGTGAGGATATACAAGTTATTTAGGGATATCTATGTTAAATATCCTTATTAAAATGTCATGATTTTTAAATTTTTAATCGTATATATAAACGACTAGTATCCACTTAAAATTGTATGACTGTGACAGTTTTGTGTTCAAAGATTGAAAAGCACAAACTATTTAATAATAGTTCAGCTAAAAATTAATGTATCAATTCAAATAAATAATTATGATGATAGTAAAAATAATAATCATAATAAGGCGATGTCTGTACTACATCAATCTATTGCTCAACCTACTTAGTCACTAAGTATGAATACATTTTTTTCCCCAATACGATTCGTTCTTTAAAAATATAATTTACCCCTCATATAGCCTTTGGAATTTTAGATATTAGTATCACATGTGAAGTGATACATAAGGATGAAAATGTTGAAAAACAATGCCTTAGACAATGCATCCACCGAAGTTGATAATATTTAATTATTCGGTAGCGATGATGAAGGTATTGTATATAATATATTTAATCCAATTTCCTTTGAGAAATAGTGTGAAGCCATTGAGGTAAACCACCCTCTTTACATCTTTCTTCGATTTCATCCTCGATCTAACCACAATCAATATTCAAGTTTATTGCGAGAATGATCCCTCATACTACACGACCACAATTATACGTTTCCAACTGTATTTTTAAATTGGAATTTTATTTGGCCAATATCAAAATACTCTCCTAACTCTTGGAATGCAAAATATACTGAAATAAATCCACCCAGGAATATCGTCCCATTGTTGATTATAGGGGCGTACCGGTCTTGGCACCTTTCAAGAGAAAACATCTACACAGAATGAAGCCCTCCAGGTCAAACTTTCTCCAACTCCATAAATCATCGTGCGTGACATATGGCCAAATTGTTGGAGGTGGAAATTGTCTAGACTCTCTTATCACCCTTGGTTTTCCGATACAAAGAATGAGAGAATGAGTGAAATTGATTCGACAAAAAGACACAAATGTTGTGATTTGTTGAGGAGGAGGGAAGGAAGAGGGTAGGAAGGCAAGAAAGCATCACTCAACATTTTATGACATGGTGACAAATGAAAGTGAATGGAGATATCGCAACCACACACTAAAATTTTTTTATACGAAAAGAAGACAGATTTATTGCCTTATAAGTAATTTCTCTTTGTTATTTCATTTTGTTTTGTGTGACAACCATTTCGTAATGGATTACACTCGAGACCAACACAGTTCAAACCCAAGTTAATTTTTTAGATTGGTGCTGGTTAGTTAAAAAAAAGTATAAAATAGGTTAGTTACTATTTTCTATCAAGTTTTATTACCCATCCAGATTTTAAATTTTTAATTATTATGATAGGGTAAGGATAAGAAAGGTGGAGTTTAAAGAATGTGTATCCGCCTCTAATTGAAGGAAAATACCTTAGGGAAAATAATTAAACCTAGTCAGGATTCTAGCCCCAACCACCCTATCACTGGCAAACTAGACAGGATGAACCAGATGCATAGTTCACTTTCCCATCAAAGTGGGTCACTATATGTATTTGAAAAATGTACTCCCGTTTAAAATAAAAAAATATCATTATCTCTTAGTTCAGAAGTTCGGGATTAATAAAATAGGATCTCACTTTTATCTAAACTGATTTGCCTATCAAATACATAGTTGTATGAAGTTATGGACCTGATATATATTATTTTAACATTTGTAATAATTATATACTTAAAATAGATAACCCACTCAACCTATTCCACTAATTATTAATCAAGGAATACAAATTTTATAGCTTAGCAGATCAGGGTGTATTTTTCTTAATTTTAATTTTAAAATGATACATACGAGTATATCTACCAAACGTGGATTAGACAATCATAGAGATAGTATTTTATTTATTTTAGGTATTAACGTGCACTTTCAAAACTAATTGATTATATCAGCACACGAAAATCTCTATGATCTAGATCTAAAGTGTCTACTTATTTTGCCAGGAAAGGTATTTTCAAATATTTTCTAAGGTTCCTTTATACGCCATAATCTACACGAGAACGACAGCTTTACTTCCCCTCCAAAGAAAGTTTATCGCTCAAGAAAATTCCATCGAATTCGGCAGGGTTTGAACCAAGGAATATCAGATCCTAAGGCGATCACTTTACCCGAAGACCACCTAGGTTGACCCCAACATTCTTCTGTGATTTAAACTGCTATAGAATCCACGTGGTGGGTAGGTTGGGGAGCATAGTTGCCACATAGTGGGAGTTCACGTGGTGGGTAAGCTGAGGAGTATAGTTGCCACATAGCGGGAGTTTGAGTGGTGGGTAAGCTGGGAATCATAGTTGCCACATAGTGGGAGTTCACGTGGTGGGTAAGCTGAGGAGCATAGTTGCCACATAGCGGGAGTTTGCGTGGTGGGTATGCTGGGAAGCATAGTTGCCACAGAGCGGGAATTTGCGCGTTACTACTATGCAAGCTTACCCAGTGACTGTCAAGGAACCTGGCAACGTACATGGATTGCTATGACAACTACCCTTCATGGATTGGTCGCGCTTGTGACGAACTTTCACTCCCCCCTCCGGCTGCGCTGACCTCAACCCTAGAGCAGTTTGAAACGCAGTATAGTAGTGTTGTTGTTCTAATTGATGAGGTCAGATAATGTATAATTAATTAGTTAATTAAAATTAATAGATGAGTTACTAAACCTCGTACTCTTTAAACTTACACGTGAACATCTATATTAGTTAAATTATAATTTTAAACTTGAAAACTATATAAAAGGGAGAAGCTAAAAACTTTAATAAACGTATTCTTATTAATATTAGTTCCTTTAAAACTGGCATATCTTTTGAATTACAATAATTTACAATAACTGTATTAATCTGGAAGATAAATATTTTTATCGGGTCGATAAGTTAAAAGTTCGTCTTATGAATGCCAGATAGAATGTATTTATACATCACATATTTTCGGGAGGTTTAAGGACGACATAACTTTTAACTGAAAGTTAAAATTAGTGTTGCCCTAGTGACGCGTTGTTTATAATGAGGTCTTGACAATCAGAATCTGTTTTTAGGTTAAAATCTTGGTTTATATGTTTAGTAGGCACAGCAGAGGCTCCAGCTATAGATAAAGTTAGAACATTTAAGTCACACTTTTATATAAATTGATAAACTATTTGTAGAGTTATATTTATAAAAGAACAAATTATCAAAATGTGAGTACAATAAATGAAGCTTTGTAAACGTTGTACCCAAATATTGACCCCATTTTTACAGTCAACGAAACTTATACTTGCAAGAAATCTTAGCTTATCTGCCCCTGTGACGCCATCTATTTTCTCACACTCTCGTTTAGCGTTGAAACCAGTTGCCAGGTGTAGCGGTAGCTTCAGGGCTTATACGCATGCGCGCACCAGTAAAAGCTATACCAAGCTTGCGTTTTCTGCATAAAAATATATATATCCTTCATAGTTGTCCGGCAATATAGTTGTCCGGCAGATAAACTCAGTTCATAATACCTGCAAAATATTAAAATAGCTTATAACCCTTATCTAGTCGCTAAATTTAACCTCCAGATAGCAATATTTAACAGGTAGTAATAATACTGGCCAAAAGATAGTTAAAACTTAACAATTTACTGCATAGTTTTAAGTACCAAAAATTATTATTAATCGTTATAGTTTCTAATTATCAGGTAAATAAGCATCGCTATCTACTTTAATATTACAATATATTGGCTAGTCCCCAAATAGAGGATTTTATCTAGGACCCTATTGTGTTTGTAAATATAGGGAATAAGTAAGTTTTCCAACGGATATTGAATAAACAAGCCCATTTTGAATGGCCTGTAATAGCAAAGCCCAGGAAATTAATCCATCGCTACTGTTCATACAATTCTTTGGACGACTGTATGCCTCACAACCAACCACTTACATTGAATATAGCATAGATTACAATATATGATAGTTAATATTATTATAATTTATGACTAAAGCATCATGGTATATCATTATTTTCAGTTCAATGTCCAGAAAATATATATTTAATATCCTTCATAGTTGTCCGGCAGATAAACTCAGTTCATAATACGTGCAAAATATTAAAATAGCTTATAACCCTTATCTAGTCGCTAAATTTAACCTCCAAATAGCAATATTTAACAGGTAGTAATAATACTGGCCAAACGTTAGTTAAAACTTAACAATTTACTGCATAGTTTTAAGTACCAAAAATTAGTATTAATCGTTATAGTTTCTAATTATCAGGTAAATAAGCATCGCTATCTACTTTAATATTACAATATATTGGCTAATCCCCAAATGGAGGATTTTATCTAGGACCCAATTGTGTTTGTAAATATAGGGCATAAGTATGTTTTCAAACAGATATTGAATAAACAAGCCCATTTTGAATGGCCTGTGATAGCAAAGCCCAGGAAATTAATCCATCGCTACTGTTCATACAATTCTTTGGACGACTGCATGCCTCACAACCAACCACTTACATTGAATATAGCATAGATTACAATATATAGTTAATATTATTATAATTTATGACTAAAGCATCATGGTATATCATTATTTTCAGTTCAATGTCCAGAAAATATATATTTATAATTCAATTCGTTGGTCAGGTGTAGTCGGTAGCACTGGGAGATTTTCCCCTTTAGGGTCAATTCCTTTCTCTCTCCATTAAATCATGGTTAGCTTTTTCTAAAACTCTATATTACTCACAACTGTCCAACTAGCGTAATTAATGTATGCATAATTCATTATAAGGGATTAAAGCGCGATGGGAAAAATTGATGTTATATTTGTTGAAATTTTGAGGGAGGGTTGGCCAGACACACATGAACAGCCCCCTTGACCACGTGACTGATAAAATAAAATATATTCATTTAATTTACATCACATTAATTTGATATAGTTTAAAATAATTCATTAAAGTGTCTTAACAACTATATTACTTACAAAATGATTATATGTATATTAATGATGTTATTACGTTGAGAAAGATTTTTTAAGATTCCCATTACACTAATTCTCATTTTTTGTGTTCTCTGGTCTATATTCTCTTAGAACAAACATTACACAAACTTAGTTATTTTAATCTAACTCACAAATTTTCTCTTTGCGAAGAAAACAGTTTCTTAAAATCATTGGCTCCTAAATTACCTCCATTACCACTCACCCTAGCAAGATGGGCGCCACTAATGTTTCTCTGTTTAAGGCGAGAATTTGGGGGAGGAGTGAAGAAGGGGGTGGAGCAAGTTCATCCTGAAGACCCCCTCCCTTTTTTTCCCTCACACCGCAGCAGAAAATTAATTTGCTCAAAAACTTTGGAGGAAAACCTATTTGGTTTTATTTACTGAAAGTTTTTTTGCCATTAGTCAAAACAAAACACACGGGGCTTCGTTAATCTCAATATAGAGCATTAAGTGCAGTGAGATTACTAGTCACTCTATTACTATATAATATATTGAATAAAGGTTGTAATATTTTGAATTTTAAGTTAATAATAATAAAAATAATTTAATTTTAAGCATTCGGTTAGAAAGAACTGTAGGACTACTATTAAAATACTTTTAATTTGAAATTGACCAATTTAATTTCAAATACAATTTTTCCTAATAAAAAGTTTTGTTTTAAAACATAGATTAAGAATTTTGATGATTACAAATTTTCTAATTCTCAAAATATTTGGTTCTAGAAAAAATCTAGAATATTAACTTAAAAAAATATGAAAATAGTAAATAATGAACTAATTGTATTCTAGATTATCTGTAAGATTAAAGATGCGTGTGATAAATCAATGGTTACTACAGAAACTTATTAAAAATTATTATAAAACTAATCTTTAAGCATGTCTATGATAGAATGATTATAATATCCAATCCATCCAAACCTACCCTTCATTTGGTAAATGCGAATGTTAGGTTAGCCTGAAAAATAAGAATATTTTTCTTCTGTGTATTTTCTTGAGTAAGATTCAATAGAGTGAGAGTGAACTAAATTCATTATCCTTAAAATAAATTAATTATTAATGTTGATATATACTCCAGTTTTACTAATATATGTTGAGAGTGTATCCTGGAAAAGGCCATAATTGAAAACCAGCTTTTTTAGATAAATACCCAACCCCATACAAGAGTTAAACTTGTGACTCATTAATAGTCATTGAGAACACTAGTTTAGTTGGAAACTTCATCTATCTTCAAATAAAGGGAATTCCAGGGTCTACATGCACTAAATAAGTTCTCGATATGAAACATATTTCCCTTGAGAATAAACCATTAAACTTTTTGTATTGATTACACTTAAATACACTTAAAATAATTAATACACTTACACTTAAAATAATTCAAATATTTTAAAAATCATTCTTCAGCAAAGCATTCTTAAACAAGTTTTTACCCAAAAAACTAATATACATTGTTGTTTCTTGAGTCAAACCCACCCAATATACCCATTTGTACCCAAATTTTGAAAGCAATTATTCAATTTTTTCAAATTTTTAAGAAATCCTTTTTTATAAACTACCCAAAGACCAAATATGTAATTAATTGTATTTAATATAAATCCTAGATACGCATCTTAAACAAAATAGTTAGAATATTTCCCTTAAAATTAGAAATAAAAATAATCACCCATAGGCAAACTACCCTTAATCGAAGGACTTGGTTGAAAACCAGTTTTGTATAGGCCTATTGCTCTTAAAAAAATTCTAAATATCAAGTTTGAACAAATTCCATGAAATTATTTTTGATCCATGGCCAGGGATAGACAGACTTGAGGACAGACACAATTTAAAAATCTACTTGGGGTTCACATAAAATTTAAATATTCATCAAAATCTCGTGATCAATCCTTTCACAATTACAATACTTTCTCTTGATATGAGAAAGTAATAGAGATTAAAAAATTTTAAAAGCATTTTCTAGAAAACTTACTTAATCTATGCCTCTGAATAGTTAAAATCAATATTTTTATATGTTTAGTAAATTAAAATAGGTTTTTTTATCTTAAGGTAAGAAAATATTTGGAGAGATTGAACAAGGCGGCCAAGGAAATCTTCTCGATTGGCACTTCTGGTACACATAGGCCTGTTATATGTTCATCCGCCCTGGTCTAAGGTTCTGCTCTCACAACAGAGAATTTTACCGATAACTGGGAGATAATCTCAAATGTGCTGGGTGAAGGTATTTTTCCTTGAAGGTTTTTCCAATTTCCCTCTACACAAATTAGGTACCTTTTCTATTAATTCTATAATCCTCCCTATTTATCGTCCACATTAGTGTAAATATTTGTACATACCAAAGTGGTAGTAAGCTGTAATGTACAATATATAGTTAATATTATTTAAAAGTATTATTTTACTCCCCAGAAAATAATATATTTTATTGCTTTTATTCTTTGTATTTCTTGTACTTTTGAGTGTGTACTGACAATAGAGTTGTATATATATTTATTTATTTATTTGTTTAGTTGATAGAATCCTTATGTCCATGTTTGACCCAAACGTCACCAGTATTTACTTATCCATTGCGCTGAAATCATATAATTTCTCTGCTCCTTTGACATCACTAAGGGCAAGATGGTGGAAAGTTTCTGCACGTGTTAGTCCTGTAGATTATGTATGTAAATTAAATGCTAAGTCAAGGAGTTGTAAGTGAATATTATAATATGAGCGTCAGTGACCAAGTTTGGGAAAGGTAGAGCATTTGTACATATGTTATGTTATGTTTAATATATTATAGTTTGACGCTTTAGCTCAATCAGTACCGTGCCTAGTCTATTGATTAAAGGGTACCAGGTTTGATTCCCATCATAGCCGATAAATGTGGGTATCACCTTTCACACTGATGAACTAACGTCTTGGGGCTGGTGGTTGTGTATGTGCTAGTGTAAAGATAGTTTATAAGTTGTGTGTTGATTCATAGGCCTATAGTCGATTCAGAAAGAAAATGTTAATTTCCTGAATTTAAAATAAAAATAGATTGTGTATATATTTCATTGTTAATAGCCCACTCTTGTATAGTTTTATTTTATAATAGACTAGTTTTTCCTATATTAACAATAAATTTTTAAAGAACATGGAAATACTTGATAAAATAAAAAAAAAACTTGGTGGGCATGCGGTCTAACGCGCTACTCTCATGTTAGTTTAGACTGCCTAAAATGGGGAGATTGGGGTTTAGATCCTTGTTGGGTGTGGTTTTTATCTAAATAGTCTTCCAATATAAACTCCACACAAGTGTGAGCGCATTTTCTCTCAATTAAACTTTCCTTATCCCCAACCCATTGATGTAATTAGCACATAGGCGTAGTGCCTGAACGGGTAGTAAGACGCGTTGCTAAAAATATAATTAGATAATAGTTCTAAGGAGGTAGACTTTAGTCATCAAAATCCAATTCACATCAACAAACTGAAGTATATACGGGCATGAGTGATATATTATGTACTCCATGATATCAATTAAAACCCAGTCAATATGATAGCCACAGACAAAATCAAAGAGGATCGTGCAACAATATTTAATATTTAATCAAGCTTAGAAAGGAATACAAAGGAACATTACTTCTACTTAATTCATCGTTCATCTTTTAAGTTGTTGTATAAGCAGTTTGATCAATTGAAAGAGAACACTGGGACTATTATTTTAAATATAATGGATCAATGGTTTTCTAATGGAGATAATTATATATACTGGGTGGCAATGAGGGGATCAAAATTAAATGAATGTAAAGATTATTTTAAGAACAGCCAATATAAAACATAATTCATGACATCTACATTTGAAACTATTTATTTTGTAAGCTGTCGCCATCTTATCTGCTGTCTCGAAATATTAAACTGAGAGTATGCAATACTATAATCCTACCCGTTGTTATTTACGGGTACGAACCATCATCTGTGCCAAAATAGTAGCTTAAGAGTTTTCTAAGAACAAAGTTCTGATAAAGATATTTTGACCTAATAGGAAAGAATAGAAAACTGGACAAAGTTACATAAGGAAGAATTAATGATTTTGTGTGTTAATGTGTTAGTGATAATTAAGGAATTCACAATGAGATGAAGTGAAATTTCACATGTAACGCGTATACGTGATCACAGACGTGTATACAACACTTTAGTTGGGAAACCTGAAGACTTAAGACACCTTGGTAGTTCGAAAGGATCGATGAGGCTTATTTACGTAGAAATAGGTTTGAAGGACAAGTTAAATAATGGATGAAAATGTCTCAGGATGAATTTTAATGACAATTGATCAAACACCGTACGTAATACGGATTCTGAGACCCTCTTGTAAGAAACTTAAGTAAATAATTACCCCCTCCCTTTCCGAAACCCTTTTGCAACTGAAGGAGGGCCCCTAAATATCTCTTAGGTTTCAGTATACAGGATATATTTTAATTGTTGTCAAATATTCTATGGGTGGGAAGCCGTCCACCAAAAATTAAAACAAAATTATATAAACATGGCTCTAAGAATGGAATGCTCAGTTTCGGAACTAGGAGGAAATTTTTTGTTCAATTAATAAACAATCAAACAGAATAAGTGATGGTAATATACAAGAGAAAGTTTAGCAAAAATATAAGATAGAACATTTAGTAACAAAAATAAATAAAAATTGTGTCCTGCTTTTATGCACCCTTTGAGCCTGTAAGTCCATGCTTTGTCGTACTCAATTGTGTACACTTGTTGCGTTCTTTATTTGCTCGGATCTATTTACGATAAGCTCTTGAAAAACTTCAATATGAGGCACAGTAGTTGCGTAAGTAATGGACTTTAAAGGTCCCCAGAGATCAAAATCAATCGGGTCAAAGTCTGGCGACGAAACAGGTCATTCGATGGCTCTTCCATGACTAAATCATCTTTGAGGAAAACCTTTTATAACTCTAAAAGTTAGCCTTTATAGACCCATGAAATGATGATCTTTTTCTGTTGTTTGGTGGATGGGTATACAGACCTTGGATGCTTAACACCAATTAAAATACACCCTGTACATGTAAGGGAGTGTCTAAGGATTAGAATTATTACTCCTATACATTGAATTGTTAACCCTGATCTCCGCAGCAAATTTGACTGAAATTTCACTGTGGAAACGAAGTAATTTGAGTAAAATCTTTTGTGATTTGAATTGCATGGCTGTAATGTTGACTTTTTTATACGGTTTAATAATAATAAGAAACTTATAGGGTTGAAACCAAATGGATTGGCTTTCTAAAAATTGAATGCTATAGTTTACATTGGTATCTGTTTTGATAAAACATACTAAATTGTTATTAAAAAATATGGCTATTACAAAGATTAATAATTTCAGAGCCGGTTACATAATACGTTATAACAATAAATCAATAATCTACCAAAATATTAAACAATCTACATCATAAATAAATCAGGCATTCCAAAACTTAGTTTCTAATAGGACATACTTATTTTAATATTGGTAAAGGGATCTATTTTTTTAAGAAGGTTTAGAAAATAATAATTTTCAGTATGTTCCTATTCTTAAAGATACATCATAATGCATATTTTTAAAATATATTTTATAGTAAAAATAAGAATGAGTAATGATTGCGGTTTTATAATTACTTCCTTCCTACAAAGTAAGAAGCCATAATAAATCAATATTTTCTCAATATAATTCGAATCAAGTGAATAAACTTTAAAGTAATCAGTACATAGGTGTTCCTATTGAATCAAACTATACCAACTCTAATAAGAACTTTAATAAGAGTAGATAGCTATATTCATTCTTAAATTTATTATAAAAAGTATTTTGTATTTGAGAAAAATTATTTTAAAAAAAAGAGAGCAAAGAGACCTAAAGAAAGTTTCTTCTTTCCATATCTTAAGTTTTGCAAACTGATTTTCAGCCCACTCATGTGGCGCCAACACGCATAAATATGTCAGTAATTTTATCCAAGGGAAGGAGTAAAGTTGGCAATAAGCTTGTTGGAGCAACTTTGGAACACCGCCATTTCTCTTCGTGAGGTTCTCTACAGTCCGATTCAGGTGCATCCGTCTACACTGAGCATTACTTGGTTCGATTACACTATGGCCCTAACTTATGAAAGCTACACCATAGCGTAACCAAGCAGGGTAGCTTACCATCTTTCCGGATGAATGGAGGATGATTGAACAAGGAACACCTTCTTCATTCCAGAGCTACACTGTCATTTATAACATCCATGTGTGTAAAGGAGAATATATTTGGTTGTTCAGTATTACAAAAGTAATCCATCAATAAAGCTTCAGTATTACAAAAGTAATCCATCAACAAAGCTATCAATAATATCACATTGATTCTTCCTAACTGTAAAACTGTATAGCACTTGCTTATTAGTAGAGGAGATAAGGCTATTATGGAATAGTCGATAAATACGGAATACCATTGTTAATCATATGTTATGTGTCACAATCTATCGTTTACTATTTCAACTATTACAGAAAACCATTTCAAACAGCTAGTTATGACCTTCCTTTGTTTGTCATGTATGAGACCTTGACTCACATTTTTAATGTGTCACTTTAATAATTTTCTGATATCTTATTACTTATGTGTAATTTTTAAATTATTAATTTATTCTAATTGTTAATTAATCTACACATACTCAATATATTGAATGTTTGCAATTTCACATAAAAAAATGTTTAAGACTTTATTTTCAAATATACCATTAATTTTCATATTGAATTCTATTAATATAGATTAACATTACTTCCTTACTACAATTTCATCATGTTTTTCAAAAACTAATTTTTATCTATTGACCAAAGTATTGAATCGATGTTTCGAAATTTTTAATTATCTTCTGCCCATCGGGGGGAGGGGGTGTTAGCGTCATAGCCACCATTCTTGCCCTCCTTTCCCCTGTTTTACTAAGCATTGTTATGACCCCACACCCCTCCTTTCTGCTCTTCAGAAAATATAAGCAAAGCTCGAAACCTCACACAAACACCCTCATTACATCCTGTCTAGATTAGAGCCCCAAACTATCGGCCACCTGCAAACCAGATCAGATGAAATTTTGAAACCAGCCGTTTTGACCATCAATGTGGGTCAAATGCGCGATAGAGGAATTAAGAATCGATACGACACTCGTGGCCAAGCACTGTATGGATTTATGTGTTGAATAACCTTCTGTGACTGGCATTGTTGCATTTTTTGCAACAAATGTAATTTTCTTTTTCTTTATCTTTTGTAGTCTAATATTTTTGAAAATTAAAGGTAATAAGGTTGGATCCCCTCCAAGTATTACTCATTTAGTTCCTGCTGCGTAGTATGATGTTATCAAACATTTTTTAGTATTTTTTTTTCGAATATATGGTAGTTTTATCTGGCACCATGCTTGAATGTTGTGAATACGCAACTGTGCCAGAATTGATTTCATTCGTATGGTTCATTACCACTACATGTTAAAATTGCATAGATCGTGCAAATATATCACGTGTCTGAAAGCTCTATCCCGTTTCTTTAGTTGGCTCTGGTTTAATTAATACGCGTTCGCTATTATATATAACAATACGAATTGAAAGAAGAAACTCAAGGAAGAAAAGTCTTTTTTCAACAAAAATCTAAGAAAATTTTTGAGATAATCTTATACTTTTTTGTTCAAAATACAATCTAATTTAAAATTATATTTTATGATTGTTAGCTATTTTGTAGATTAGATTACAAAGTCTTAGGTAATGTAGTTTTTTTATTTATGAATCACCATGTACTATATTCTTTTCTAATAATAAAAAATGATTTTGTAACAGTTTTACATTAATGTAGTTTATTTAATTTTTTAGTAAAATTTACAAAAAATATGATATTATTCAAATATTTCTTTAATAATATTTCTTTAAAAATATTATGTTATGTGTTAAAGTACTTGTTTTTGATAACTATTTAGAACACTATAGTGTGTTGCTAAAATTCAACAGCGGCAGTCTTCATTCTATCTTTTTAGTGCTGGGCCCCGCAGATTGACTACAATTTTCTCATGGATGGCCATATCTTACTGCTAGAATAGTGTACTCATCCACTTTAATATATTCATACTTAGTCATGTGATCTTCAGCTGTCCCTTCTGATTGAGTATATCATCATAACCTCTAATTATTAAAATGTTGACCTCAATGGTCTTGGGGTAAAGGGCTCACCTCAGAACCTGATGTCCGTGGGTTAAAACCCAGCCGAGGTTGATAGATTTTCCTTGAGTGATAATAAGACGTAACACAACTTCCTTCCGAGAAGAAGTAAAGTCGTCGGTCCCATGTTGATTGTGGCATGTTAAATAAACATGGAAGTTATGTGAGAATACGTTCATGGCAAAATGTATAGGTCTTTTCATGCTAGCTCCTAAAAACTCAGTGAGGGAAGAAACTGGGAACCACCACAATTCCTGAGCTACCCTGATACGTGGGGATTATACCTGATGGTGCAGGCAACACTGACCAACTAGAAGGGCTGAGTGCATGAAAAGCTCCGGATGGATACAAAACACATAAAAGCAGCGTACAGGTTGTTGACTCAAAAATAAGATAATTATAAATAACACTAATAACATAGTAAGATTGTGTCATTGTTATTAATAACTGGTGTTCCAAACGTCTATTCATAAGAAAATCAAACTATATCATGAGAAGAATTGGTTCGGTTGAAGGCACACCTTCTTGTTGTGGTGGTTATTTATCAACATTAACGCCGTTGTTTGAACCTAATGTTGTTTTATCCGAAACGTTGAATTTTGGCAGCCTGACTGCAAAGAGCTGTGATGTGATTTCTGCTGAATGCGGGGAATGTCTATCACGGACCTATTGTTCAGAGTGAGCGTTGCCAACATTGGCGTGAGACGAGCATTCCTCACAGTGGTGGAAACCTTTTGCGCTAAATGAAACTATATATCTTCCCTTCTGGGAGCCGGCCAGACACTTCTGTCACAATCTTTTGGAACAACGCGCTCCTGGTTAGAATGGCCAGAACTACTGGTAATAACCTTTTTTATTGGGTCGATGTACATTTGTACAAATATGTTTACTTCAGTAAATAAATTACATAGTATTATTGTAGTTTCACGCATGCAAGCGCAAATCTCAATCACTTATTGGTGCCACCTTCACCTTTGACAAGACATCTTGTGAATGTGGGGAATGCCAGGTCTCCACCGTGGTTCGGATTCCACGTTAAACTGTAAGTCCTTCATTTCATCTCACAATCACCCTACCATTACACATTAGCGTAAGTACGTTTAACCCGAACGGGTAATAAGACGTGGGGCTAATAATAATAATAATAATAAT
>CABFOW010003607.1:8510-18611 GCA_902141385.1 Timema californicum
AAGGCATTTGAAACATGAACTAGGTTAATTGGCGTAGCATGGAGTGTTGTGAGGGATAAACAGTGTCAGTCCAAGCTCTGCATCTGTGAATAGAGGGGGTCGGGGTAAAAACAAGATAACCCTCATTTTATGAAAACAATGTGTTAGCACGGGTATCCGGTAGATTACTTCTTAAACTACGAGTTATTTTTATATTCAGTCAAAACATTGAGGAAAGTTAATGTCTACGAATATTTTATTTATTTTTTGTAGCTATATTTCAGGATATCAATGAAGTTTAAATAATGAACACATCCAATATATTATTATTTTTATTATTAGCACCAATCTTTTTTACCCGTTCGGGCTATACCCGTTTAAGCTAATGTGTAATGGTAGGGTGATTGTAAGATGAAATGGAGAACCTACAGTTTAACGTGGAATCCGAACCACGGTGGAGGTATGGCATTCCACACATTCACGAGTTGTGGCTAGTACACGTCTTGTCAGAGATGAAGGAAAAGTTTGGTAATCAAATAAATCTGTGCCAGGACCGAGGATTGAAACCCGGAACCCCAGCACAGAAGTCTGACACCTTACCCCTAGACCACCAGGTCGCCCATGCCATCTAGAGCTATGAGAGTTTAATGTGTTAGCACCGACCCTTTACTTTGTTATCTTCATCCAAACACTCATTGGGTAGTGGTGGATTAAGGGTTGAGTGGGTAGGGGGCTATTGGGTGCTCACCCACCCCTTCTACAGCATAGAAAATAATCTACCATTTTGAAACGAATAACCTAATGTTGTGAAGAGTGGGTCACTCCCACATTGAAAACCCCCTCTGCAGAAACTGCGTCTTGTGGAGGAAATCTTTATCTTCGCTCTCTCTCTCTCTCAGTAGCTGTTGCCAAATCTCCTCGCTCTCAGCTATGCCTGAAGGTGGTGGGCTGGGATAAGAAGGAGCTACTGACAACATAGACGAACCAGCATTGCAAAATTTGTCTTATATTTAAGGGAAGGTTGCCCACATGGAAAAAAATCTTACTACTACTAATAATAATAATAATATTTAGCACTACATTTTACAAGTTCTGGTTATACGCTTAAGTACTATTTACGATAATGAGCTAGGAATTGGGAAGGTTGAATATAGGGGAAGAGAACCCGCATTTGCGTTGAGGGAGAGTGGAAAGCCATTTAGAGAAAACCACCTCTAGTCCACCCTAGTGAGATTCGAACCTCGATCTCACCACCCTCAGCAGTCTAGATCAACATGAAACTAGTGATTTAGCTAACCACGCCACTGAGGCGGGTCGTGGAAAGAAGAGAATGACAACGCTGTTCCCCAATAGTAAGCATGTAGCTCCCTCGGAGATGATATCTACAGTAGCCCCACGGCTTCTTTGGTGCTGACTAACAGCTCATAGCTGACTTCTGACAGCCAACATTTAGGTATACACCTACATTTTGACTGTCAGAAGTGACAGCTGCTAAACACATGTTTTTGCAGATCATATGGTTCGGCGTAGGGATACATAATATTGGTCTGGTAACTTTTATAAGGTCACCCTCCTCGGTGGCGTAGTTGGCTAACGCGCTAGTCGCGTTGAGCTCGACCGCAGAGGACGAGGAGATCCAGGTTCGAATCTCTGTCGGGTGAACTGGGGGTGGTTTTTTCCTAAATGGTTTTCCACTCTCCCGCCACGCAAATGCGGGCTCACTTCCTCTAATTCAACCTTCCCAATTCCCAATCCATTAGCGTAAGTAGTACTTAAAGCGTATAATCCGAACGGGTAGTAAGACGCGGTTACTAAATAATAATAATAATAATAATAATAATTTTTCAAAGCCGTCAGCTGTCAGTCAGCACTAAAGAAGTCATGGGGCTACTGTAGTACATCTGCAGCTACCATCTCCCTTGCTCTAAATGACCTAACCAATAACTCTTTCAACTCAGCTCTAATGTTCTGCTGACCAATGATGTTTACTCTCTCTTTCTCTCGAAACCTTGGAGAGAGAAATATTGTGAACATAAAATAAATGTAACTCAAGATTTTGATAAATGTCAACGTTTCATGAACCACTGAAACCAAATAAGTGGTTTTCTCGATGCCATCCGTCTGTCTGTCTGTCCATATCCCAGCCTATTACCAAAACCATTTACCGATTAGGCTAAGACTTGATATCTAAGGCTTAAATAAGGTTTCTAAGAGAGGTCTTAGTAATAAAATCAAAGGCTTAAATCAAGGGTAATTTACTTATGGGCAAAACTAGATAATACCAATATTTTAGAAATTATTTTGGAAGGATTTTGATGGAATATTATTCATAGACATCGTTTAAAATTAAAAACAAAATGGGTATTTTAGTTTTCTCATGAAATTTCAAATTTTGATCATTTATCTGCAACTATTTGGGATACAAAATAACTTATAGTTGTAAAGTTGTAGTAATATTACAGATAAAATAAATTTATTTGAATTATATTTTTATAAAACCAATAATTTCTGAGATATAAGCAAATATATATTTTTTCATGGAGTTCTTTAAAATTTATAGTTATAATTTTTTGTAGAAAAAATAATATTTTCTCAATATCTCTGTAACATTGTATACAATTTCATGTATGCTCTTTGGAGAGTGTTTCTGCAACAATGTAGATTATTTTATCTCACAAATTTCACTAGTTTTTTATTAACCTAAATGTTGTATCTAAAGATAAAAGAGAAAGTATTTTGCGGTGCACCGTATCATTTTTTTTTACTAAAATTACAAGGTTCTGAGTGAAAATTGTTTTATTTCCCCTTACAGTCCTTTATTTTTATTAAAATAATTTATTTACCAAGATTATTTTTATAAACTATCGATATTATGATTAATTAAAATTAATAAATTTGTATATAAAGGAACCTTATTAAAACAAATCCATCCCTCACCCCTCTGCCAACAGCCCTTGGAGCCGCTCTTGCTGATAAGCTGGTTATCAACTAAACTACATTCCCATGTGAGGTAACTAGAGAAAAGACTACGTGTGAATGGTCAGATTTGGGTCCTAGTTGGTAGGAACACATCCCAAGTTCAATTTTAACAAGCTCTGTCTACCCTTGCAATACTCCAAATGTGTAGCTCTAATCAATAGGCTTATTAGATTAATATAATATCTCTATAATAACACCTTGTTATCCAATTAAGTGACCGAATGTTCTAAAGCATCACTCTCACAATAAATAGATTGAACCTACGAAGAATGGGAAGTCCGAGTTCAATCCCGACCGGTTGCGCTGAGTTTTTTTTCCCTAAATGTTTTTTTCAATCACCCTCCACGCAGATGCTGGTGCACTTGCTCTAAATCAAACCTTCCTAATCCCTAACACATTAGTGTAGTTAACACATGAGTGTATAGTCCAGACGGGCAGTAAGACGCGGTGCTAAATAAAAAATATCTTGGTATATTTTTTTGCTTAGGCCTAGTTGTTAAACTTATTGTTATTGAGGTTTAGAGATGCACCAATATATTGAGGTCAATGACACCTTAAACAAAACAAAACATGCCCAAAGGAGAGAGGTAGATACAATAACTCATCTACACTGCAAATTAATACTTACTTACTCTTTGGTATTAGGAACTCGAAAGTCCATTGCTGCACTGACAAATGTACGTCACCTGTCTCTATCTTGAGCTAGTTATATTGCAAATTAATACACTAACTAAAATATAAAATACAATAGTTAAAAACCCTCACCAGCGTGAATACAAGGCTCTTATAATCTGGTTCGCTTAAGGTGGTAAGGTCGAGATTTTAATACTAGTTGTGTGTAAGCTACTACGAGGGATATTTATTTCCTAAATGGTTTCTCACTCTCTTTCCACGCATATGACCTTACGCTAACTCTAAATTAAAAATTCCTTGTCCCTAGCTATTATTATAAATATTTCGGTAGTCAGAACGGGAATTAAGATGAGGTGAAAAAACCGTTAATAAAGTACTTAAACCTAGGCGTGATCAAAAAAGTATGTTTACGTTTATTAACACTGTTACCTGTTTCGGTGGCCGAATGGTCTAACGTGTTACTCTCACAGTAGATTAGATTGCAGATGATGAGATAATGGTTCTAATCTTTGTTGGATGTACTGAGAGTGGTTTTACCAAAATGTTTTTCCACTTTTCCTTCACGCAAATGCGGGTACACTTCATATAAAATATATATATTTCATAATTCCTAAAACCACTAGCGTGATTTAGTACACAAGCGAATAACCCGAATGGGTAGTAAGACGTGGTGTTAAAAAAACAGTATTTTAGGATAAATGGTATCTTATCATCTTGAATAAATCTCAAATTGTTTTATTGCTAGAAAAAAAAAAGCTTATGTTTTGGTTAATGAAACTTAGATTCACCTATGTTAAAAAAATATTTTTTTTTTCATTTATTCCTCCAACTTCTCCGTACCATATTTGTAAAACATTGTGTACGGAACCATTTCCAAGCTATTAGCACGCCATATAAAAACTAGTTCCTCTGACCATAGTAATTACCGCCTCTAAAATGTCTAATTTTATAGTATTTCTGTCTATACTTTATCATCCGACACCGATATATAAAATGTCCATGAACCGAGTCTTACTACTCGTGCGCATATTCACAACAATGGCTTAGAAATAATAAAGGTATAATTAATAAAAAGGGTGTTCACATTTGCGTGGAGAGAGAGTGAAAACTTTTTTTTTTTTTTGGAAAAACACGTCAATACAGACAGCTTGAATTCACAACCACCTTGTCTCCCGAAAGACAGACAATACAAGACTGGCACCTTTATCCTCGTGCCCACTGGTGTTGATCTTAATTATTATTATTATTATTATTATTATTATTATTATTAGCACCGCGTCTTACTACCCGTTCGGGTTATACACACTTACGCTAATGTGTAATGATCGGGTGATTGTGAGATTAAATGGAGGACCTACAGTTTAGCGTGGAATCCGAACCGCGGTGGAGGCCTGGCATTCCTCACATTCACAAGATGTCTTGTCAGAGGTGAAGGAAGGGTTTGGTAATCAGATAAATCTGTGCCGGGACCGAGGATTGAACCCCGGACCTCCAGCATAGAAGTCTGACACCTTACCCCTAGACCGCAAGGTCACCGACTTGATATTAATATTAGTTGAAATAGTGATTAAGGTGAACACAACATACAGCCCCCGGCTGTTGATTCATCACTGTGAAAGAGGAATCCCACATTTCACCAATGATACATTTTTCAACCATACCAGAAATTGAACCTGGGACGCTTAGCTCTAACAAAATAGTAACTTTTTAGCTAAGATAAGAACACGGCGTGGTTTCCAAAAAATACAAAAAGTTACTTGATCTTCTTATATGTATTTATAAATCAAATGGTGACCTGGTGGTCTAGGGGTAAGGTTTCGGACTTCTGTGCTGGGGGTCCAGGGTTCAATCCTCGGTCCTGGCACAGATTTATCTGATTGCCGAAACCTTCCTTCACCTCTGACAAGACATGTGGGGAATACCAGGCCTCCACCGTGGTTCGGATTCCACGTTAAACTGTAGGACCTCCATTTCATCTCACAATCACCCTACCATTACACATTAAGCGTAAGGGCGTATAACCCGAACGGTTAGTAAGACGCGGTGCTAATAATAATGTTAATATTAATAATAATAATAAGGTATTGTGAAGCTCTCAATCTTTAGAGATTTTTCTTTTAACACTACGTCTTACTAACCGTTCGGGTTGTAGGTATATGTACTAAACACGCTAGTGTGGAGGGGATGTAGAAAGTTGAGTTTATAATTAGCGTACCCACATTTGCTTGGAGGGATGGTGGAAAACCACAAAGGATAAATAACCTCGAATAGGATAAGAGCCCTTATTTCCCCGTCATTGGTCCTATAGTCTATTGTGAGAATGACCCCCTAGACCAACGGTAGGCAACCTACGGCTCGTGGGCTGGATCCAGCCCGCTGATTGATTTTATACATCCAACTAAAGATTTAGCGAACAAACAATTGTGTTCATAACAATAGCTCCATGAAAACTATAGAATTAAAATTTTTCAAATACTTTTTTCTTAAACTGAGCTACCAATATGTTTATAGTCCACTCGGATCATGATATCAAAATGTTTGCTGACCTCTACCTTAGACTATGCGGCCACCTAATCGGAGGATTTCATTAAAGTAATATTATTTCAATCGGGGAGTCAAACCGGAACTACAAGTAGAACCGATAACAAAAATGAACAGTTATTTTTAAGGAACAGTAACAGGAAACCTAAAAATAGATAGCTTAGGAACCATAATCGGAACTAATATATAATTTTAGGTTCATAAAGGTTATTTTTTATTCTTAAAATTTCAAGATTTTTATGATTATTTTTTACAATTGATTATGCTCTTCTTTCTTTAATTTAATAATAATTTTAAACACAGATTTTTTCTTTTGTCCGGACTTGTTTGGTCAAAGTATGATGTATTTAAAATAAGAGGGACCAGAATCGAATCCTAAGAACCAAAAAGTTCAGGAACGTTTATTTTTCCCCAACTGGAGCTAGTAACAACAGAACCTTAAAATGTTTTATTGTAGAGCCAGCAAAAACCCAGAACTGGTAAATATTTATGTTCATCTCCATGGTCTAATATTTAGTGTAAAAGAAATATATGCTCGCAACATTAATAATTTCCACTATATCCTCCTTAAAGTGGGGGTGTTAAGATCAAAAGAAAGGGCCAGTGTTTTTGCAGCTCTTACAGCATTTTTTTTTTTTTTACAAATTATATCAAATATTTCTCCAGTAGAAACATATAGTTTAATTTTCTTCCCATGGTGACATCAACCTTTGTTGAATATTTGTCGAGGATGTCGTGGAATTTAATGACAACTTTTTCTCTTCACTTAAAAAATGTCTAGTTAAATACTAATATGGTCATGACATACTTTCAATAACTGTTTGTATCAACATGTGAAGAGAATTAAATTCTACGTTTATTCTGGAGAATTATTTATTTTGTTAAAAAATAAAGTTTTGATACAAAAACTGCAAAAACACTGGTCTTAACTAACGTTCCATATTGTGGTAGGATTCCTATAGTCTGACGATGGTGCTGTGGTGTGGATGGTATTTTAGGGGTGAAGGGGTGTTGTGTGGGGGTTACAAATGGCGAGGGTGCTCAGTATCTGGAGAGGCAGCGAGTCTCTCTCTTTGTGTGTGTGTGTGTTTGAGAGAGTGTTGATCGGTTGCTAGGCAACCAAACACTTGATTGATTGTCTATGCTTCAAGAGGCCTCACTCTACAAAAAGAATGGATGTAGTGGAAATCCAGTCGTCAGCTGGAGGTCAAAAACCAGATATTTTCTCTTTTTTATAATCATGCTCAAATATTTTCAGTAAACGTGGGAATAAAATAAAATATCCCACTTGATAGTAAAATGATTAAGGGTCAACACATTACGCGGTTTTAGGTAGTGGTGAGCCCTGGTAGAGAAGGAAGGGAGCACAAATTTGGCACTTTCTTCCTTCCTCTATGAAAACATGTTTTTTAAAATAAAAACTTATGTTAAGTGCAACTATAATATAAACCACTGAAAATTAATCGAATACATAAATTAAATCAAAAAACCAGGATCCTAAGGTATAGAGTTATACAAATTAAAATGTACTTTAAAACTTCCCCTTGGAAAAAAAAAAGATCATAAATATTAGTTTTCATGTTCTCTTCTCCCCTCCCATAAAAAAAAAGTTAATTCCTGGTTGCACTAATGGCCAAACATTAATTAAAGTTTTTGGCCTGCTCGAGATGAATTTATTAGCCCTTTAATCTTTATTGCTTTGGGTTATGAAAGCACAACTCTTTTTTAGATTAAAATATTTTAATAAATTCATTATATAGAACCATTTCAGTGAGCCTGGTCTGGATAGTTTAGAAGACATTGAACTGGCAGTCTGGAGTTCGATCACGTATAGATGTAATGGGCGTAGTTTTTCCATATATTGGTTTTCCACCGTCGTATTTTTACGAATGCACGTGTATTTCCTTATAATTTCCCTATTCTGATCCCCTTAGGATTGATAGTTTTAAATTTCTGATAAAAGTGCTAATATTTAATCAAAAATAAACAAAACAAAATAAAATTATATTAAGTGAAAAATCGTCAAAGTCAATTTTCTTATTTGTTCAAATCACATTCGCAATGTTTGTACATATTAAAACCCAGCGTAAGCTTATACTTTTGTGATATTTATACAGACTTGTGACTGAAAACATTTTTCAATCGATTTAAAACTTTTTTTATTGAATAAAGAAGCCTGACAAAAGGTAGAGATGTAGGGAACGTGAGTTAGATACTTAACACTTACTTTGATATTAGAGTCAGATTCTTAACACTTATTTGTTATTGGAGTAATCCATCAAAATTCCTAGCACATTTGAAGTTTTTGTCTTGCTTAAAAGCGTTTTAATCTTTACCTAACCCCACTTTCTCTCCTACCATATTTTATCCATTTATATATTTATTTATTACCAAAATTATTTTCAACCACACCTATTTCAACCTTAATTTTGAATGTTATTTTTATTTGCCTACCAAATTTCATTTTTCTCTACCACACTGGGAAGTAGCTATTTACTATTAATTTTTGAAATTTTGAATCCTCACTTCCTTTTCTCCAGTTAACACTTATGCATTTCAAAGTTTAAGATTTATTTGGCTATCTATAGCTGCCTGTCAATTTCTAATTTCATATTTATTCTTAAAAGTTTTTTTCTATATCTAGGCCCCTCATTTCCTGGAACCCCATTTTGAAATTTCTCAATACTATATTTTTCTTGGCTATCTGGAGTTGTCCTTCCACCTGTCTGCCCAGATTAGATTTTCTATGACCATCACCATATTTACTGGAGTTTTATATAAAAATTTAAGATTTACAGGCTTTTTTGATTATTCGGAGTAGTATCTTTACCTTACTGCCAAATGTTAATTTTCTACCACGTCTAAATATATATTTTTAAAATTATAGTTCCTTCTCCAATATAATTTATAGAGCAGCATTTTTAAATTTCCAATTTTTATTTTTGGTTATGTGGGGCAATCCCCCTACACTCCTGCCAAATTTCAGTTTTCCAACTCATCTAGAAGTAGGTATTCTTTTCCGAACAGATATACTGTCAGCTTTATATAGGCCTACATGAGAATGTGACTAAGACATTGAAAATATGTCAAACTTTTTATAATACTCTTAAAAGTGTTTTTTTTTAATAAAGAATATTTGGTAGAATTCAACAAATTGCTGTCGAAAGAAATGGCTGTTTCCTAAAAATTACTTCTTTCCATTTGGATATTATAGAAATCTGGGAATTCTGTTAAAAGCCGACTAGGTTTATAGGATATCTTTTTTAAAATTATAAAAATAGACTAGATTAACTCATTGGCTCGAAAGGCATCGCTTAATGTCTTAAAAACATAGGCATACAATTGAAAAGGTAGCTTAAGTTTAGAGATGGGTTTAATCCTATATTTCTAGAACACGATTTTCAAATACGAATTTTAAAATTTATTTAAATCTCGAGTCCAAATTCGAATCCTTGAATCTTTAATTCGGTTTAGATTAAAGTGAAAATATTCAAAAGTGAATTTAATTTTTTTTTAAGGCACCACTGACAAATGTTATTTTATTTGTAATTTCTACTAATGGTATGTAATTAACAACAAATAAAACATCTTTTGAGTATTTTCGTAATATCAATACAGTTTGTCCATTTTTTATTTGTGACTTACAGTAGCCCCATGGCTTCTTTGGTGCTGACTAACAGCTTTGAAAAGTTACCAGACCAATTTATGTATCCCTACGCCGACCCATATGATTTTCAAAAACATGTGTTTAGCAGCTGTCACTTCTGCCGGTCAAAATTCAGGTATATACCTAAATGTTGACTGTCAGAAGTCAGCTGTGAGCTGTCAGTCAGCACCAAAGAAGCCATGGGGCTACTGTAGTTACTCTGAAAACCACAAAGATCTATACAATTCCTTGTACTAATTGTTAAAAATAATTGTTTCATCAAGTCCAGATTTTCATTATTATTGTATTTGAGATACTTTTTT
>CABFOW010003607.1:18671-60664 GCA_902141385.1 Timema californicum
TTTTTTTTTTTTTTTTTTAGTTCTCTATGATTCTAGAATCGGAATTCGAGCGTGCCATTTCTACTTAAAATAATTATATATTAGGGCTACATAAGACACAATGATTATTTATCCTTTTAATATTTTGTATTCCACTTCTATCTCTACTTTCTTATTAATTTCCTCTTTCTAACGTTCTACCTTTTCCTGCTCGCGGATGTAATATACTACCTTTCCTTTATTTATTTTTTATTCATCCTTCATTTCTTTCCTGATTTTCTCCATAAAGTAATCTTTAAGTAACGAGTTTGTGACGTGGGCTTGGAGCATCCAGGAACTTCTCAAGAGGAACTATACGCCCGGAACAATATTATACCGATACCTTGATTTTCACGAAAACGGACATTTTACGGCCCTTTTTGTTTTTAGAAAATATAAATATATTCTCTGCTATTGACATTGACCACACACACACACACACATATATATATATATCTGTTCCATTAGAGCTATTTTTCTAGGTATTGCTATTATTTATCAAAAATGATGGCTTTAGATCACTTGAATTGACGTATGAATAAGATACAGTAGCTCTAGTAACGTTTTTTTTATAGCTGTCAGTTACGTCCATTTGTAAGAAAATTGGGGTTATTTGAAAAAAAAATTGCTATTTTATGAAATAAAAAAAACTTTTTAAAATACCCTTTAGGAGTAAAGTGACTTACAAAACAACTTAATATAACATTCTTTTTTTTAGATAAGTAATGTATATATTTATCACCCGTTCGGGTTATACGCTTTAAGTGCTAATTACTCTAATGGATTTGGAATTGGGAAGGTTGAATTAGAGGAAGTGAACCTGCATTTGCGTGAAGGGAAAGTGGAAAACGATTTAGGAACCCCCCCAGTTCACCCGACCGAGATTCGAACCTCGATCTCCCCGTCCTCAGCGGTTGAGATCAACACGACAAGCGCGTTAGCCAACTATGCCAACGAGTCGGGTGATTAGTAATGCAAACTTTAGAATTCCCCAACGGAAAAACAGGATGTTTACATGTACTGTAGGTCCAGATTGTAGTTAAATGATATTTTACCGTCTTATTGGAGAGAAAGGACTGGTGATTTATAATCAGTGGTGTTCAACCTGAGGTACGCGTACCTCCACGGTGGTATTTGAAGATACTTTGGGGGTATGCAACATCTAATTATATTTATAATGTCGTGATAAACACTGAATAATTAGGGCAGATTTAGGACTAGTCACAAGAAACCAGGATGTGAGGACATGTGATATGGTAGCGTCATTTTCTATCGCACTCTCTATCTTCTATATGTAAATGATTGAGTATGTACATTTTTCAATATGTACCAACAACTTTGGAAGGTACAAAGTTGAAAATGGAGATACGTGAGCATAGAAGGTTTAAGTTCCACTTGTCTATATCGTCTGGTTTGGTTCTGCATTGTTGCGCCATGAGAAGTGTTGGGCTATTAATGAAGATAAGAAGGTTTCATATCAAAATGAGAGAAGGATTACTTCACTTCATACAGACACACTACAATAACCCCTCTCCACAACTCGACTTCAATTTCCCCACGAAGTAGAATGTTTATGTTTAACCACTTTATCAGCACATTAGACCCAAAGTTAGTGCACAGGAATTTTCAATCGAGTCACGAGGAGCAGATGCACATACAAATACTTACTAATTACACACATAATTACATAAATACATACCTTATCACCTCGTTTCCTTACGGGGTAGGCAAAAAACTGCATATAGTTCAAAAAACTACTCCATACTTAATCTATCCTCACTAACTTTCTACAAACTTATATATCTTTGCATACTCCCTTCGCTTCAACAACATTCATACACCGAGTCATAAATGCTCTTTTATTCTTAAACATTTTAATTATTGTCTTTTTCACATATTCATCTACAACATTTAATCGCGTATTTCATGGCCTACCCCTTCCTTTTGATCCACACACTCTACCTTCATATATTTACTTTGTCTCTTGATCCAAACTCATCCTCTCAACATGCCAATACCAACGTAAGACGCTTATTTCACATTGACCTGTTGGATTCCTCTTCAAACCGCATTAATTTAACACCCATTCATTACTGACTCTGGCCATACGAGTTTATCCACATACATTTCTTAGAAATCTAATTCCAACTGCATTCACCTTGATCTTGTGTTTCTCCTGACAAACCCACATTCCACATTCATCAAACAATGTTGGTGTTAAAACATTCTCAGTACACCCGAACGGGATTAGAACACTAATCTCGTTGTCATCGTCAGTCCAGTTTACTTTGAAAATCAACCACCAGAGAGCAAAGGTATTAAACATTTAATTTCTAAACCAAATATTTTATCATCACTAAAGTGACTGCTTTAGGCGGGACAGTCCCGCTTTGGGCAAACGTCTCCTGCTGTCCCCAAGATTCCCTGTGGGACTTATAATAGTCCCGCTTTGGAGGGACCCCATCTTGGGAAAACGCGTTAGCTGTAATTTGGCAGGAAGGTAAAGATACCACTCTAAATAACCAAAAAAGTTTGAAAATCTAAAATTTTTAGACGACGATTCTACTCCAGCTAACACGTTTTCCCATAATGGGGTCCCTCCAAAGTGGGACGACTATGTGTCCCATAGGGAATTTTGGGGAGAGCGGTAGACGTTCGCTCAAAGCGGGACTGTCCCGCCTAAAGCAGTCATCTTAGTTATGATAAAACATTTTGTTTGGAAATTAAATGTTTAATACCTTTACTTTCTGGTGGTTATTGATGACAGCGAACTATATGATGGAATTACTTTTTGACAAAGTGTGTAACAAATAAAAAATTGAAAGAGTGGAGTAACCTCAAGACTGCGGTTGATAGGAGATGTGTGGAAATATTTGTTCATTTTGACAATAAACACGTGACTGTTGGAAAACGTGAAACTACTGGTTGAACTAGTTCTTTGTCTACCCGGCACAAACGCTGCCGTGGAAAGAGTATTTACTCTGATGAATAACATGTGGACGGAAAACAAATCACAGCTTAAAATACATACTCTGGAGTCTATACTTTTACTCAAATATAATATTGAACTTTCTTATGACAAGTTTTACGAACTAATTAAACAAAATCCTGATTTATTGGAGATAATCCACTCACCCGTTAATTACGGAATGTTGATTGTAGAAACGTTGTAAGGATTTAACTTTGTTTTTGCCAAGGGTAACCCAACTCGATGGCGTAGTTGGCTAACGCACTAGTCGTGTTGAGCTCGACTGCTGAGGACGGGTAGATCGAGGTCCGAATCTCGGTAGGGTGAACTGGAAGTGGCTTTTCTTAAATGGTTTTCCACTCTCCTTCCACACAAATGCGTGCTCACTTCCTCTAATTCAACCTTCCCAATTCCTAATCCATTAGCGCAATTAGTACTTAAAGTGTATAACCCGAACGAGTAGTAAGACGCGGTACTAAATATTATTACATTGCAAAAAGTTAACTTTTTTTCAATGTTTATATGAATATTTTCTGTAAAATAAACCGTTTTAAGGTAATGTAAAAATTATTTTTTATGTAACCAGTTAAATTTAAAACATAACACTGTTGTTCAAACAATGTTATTGTGATCCCGAGGTAATTTTGTACCGTTCATTAATTTATTGTTGATTGGTTAGTGTCTATGTCTTGTATAATTTATACGTTTAATATTTATATCTTAGTCTTGGCCTTCATGGTCCCCACACCCTACGTCCCTGGGGGTATTCCATAGACCATACGTCCATATCACACCCCTCAGACCTCTGGGTCAACTCAAATTCCAACTCAACCCCAAAAATACTTCAAAAAGTTTCGATTTTGCAACGAAGAAATATGGTAACCTTAATCATAACACATAAAGTACAATCTATCAAATTACAAATTAAATTACCCTTGAACGAGGATTTAATACGAAGGAGACTTACTAAACAAATATAAATATATTTTACAAATACACTCTTACGATCGAGCTTGGCATTTTAATTTTTCAGTTACATTTTTTTAAGTCGTAGGTGATAGGATTGTTTTTTTATATAGATATCTACAAGCCAATACAAATTATTTAATACTTTGAACACATTTAAACTAAATATATTTAATACTTGCATAAAAATTATGTTGTTTATCCAAGTTGCATTATATTTTACAAGCTGTGATAAAATATTTCTTATCTATAAGTTGCATGAATTTGATTATCGGGGGAGGAAACCCCCCTCCAACACCCCAATAATCTTTTTAAAATGGAAATTCTTAGAATCTACAAAGATCAGCAAAAGGTCGATCATGACTGACCGGTCAATCTCGCAGCCATTTTCAATCGATCACGTAAGAAAACTAGTGTAATACGTCAAGGCAATACTGCTACCTTTCAGGGTGAATGAAGTGTACATTATATTTATTTTCTATACAGGCAGTAACATGTATATGTAGAACAAAAATAATTAGGAAAAGAGTGGCGAAACGAAGAGTGATCACGAGACCTTTAATAAATGTTAAAGTTGATTGGGCTTTAAAAAAATGCCAGCCCTTGGTATAAGAAATAGTGAAGTGTTTTTTTAAAGAGAAATGAAAATCAACACTTGTTACAATGAGTAAGTGATAAGATCACTTATTTATAATACAGTTAATTACACTACCATAATTTGTGTTATTCAATTAGTAGAGCACGAATTTTGTTTTATAATTTAAATTAAAAATGAATCAATTTTGTTTGTGTGTGCCCCTTTCCCATTTAAATAATAAAAACTAGAAACTGTGATTATTTTGTTGAATGGTGCATTTAATTTATTTATTTTTTCCCACGTTTACTCTACATATTATCTTAAATTCATTTTTCCAATCTACAAAACGATTTAAACCCTATAGAAACAACCAATTATTTTAGTATTCTATTCTCAAAAAATAATTTCTTTCTTACAATAAATATTGTAGATTTCATTTTTAAATGTTACTATTAAATTGAATGGAATCTGTTTGAAGTCGCAATAAAATCATTAAAAGTACTGTACGTTTGATACAGTACATATTCACCCTAACAGATATTTTAAATTGTTACTTTTTTTTTTGTACCTGAACTGTTGTAGTACATCTCAGCATGAAAGGTTTTTAGAGACGAACGTTAGACGGTATTTTCTAGCAAAGAAAAATAAATTAGGTCGGTTAGTATCGCAACCAACGTGAAAAAAATGAGAACTCTTATCAGAGAGAGTCAGTTTTGAATATCGTTTGTTGCCAAACCCTTTTTAGATTTCCTCAGGCATATAATGAAACCTACTTTACTAAACAATTATGTAAAAGGGCAAATAGAAACAGAAAATAAAACAATCAGAGTGAGTCGTTTGAGTGAAATCAGTTACAATAGTCTGAGAACAGACTACTGTTACTCAGCGCACGCAACTCACCCGGTTGTGGAAACAGTTACAAAACGGTCGTCCTTTGTGCCCTCATCTTAGAAACCCCATAGCAACTCAAACATAAATAAATAAATTCCTAAATAAATAAATAACCTAAGGGTACTCTTAAGACGTGAAATTAATTTATCATAACGCAAAGGAAAAAAACTAGAAATCAATGTAAATGTTTATTTACTATAAATATATATTTATAAAAATATATGAAAACCATGTACGATGGTACAAAAATTAAATACAATATACATATTTTAAAAATATATAAAAGTTTATATATGTGTATGTAAAAGTTAATATAAAAGATTATTTCAAAATTACGGTCTTCATTAACATCAGTAAATGTACTTTAAAATTTAATAAATTTAACAAGTCCGATGTTCTCATATAATCTATTCACAAAATAACATTATATTGTCTAAATATAGTTAAACTCATCGTCTTCAAGAACACAACCCAAATTACAAAATTACTAGAATGATCCGCTAAGCTAAATATAGACATGAGAGTAATTTAAATGTCAAAGTATCGCAAATAGATACAGATAGAAAATGAATCTGAATGGATTCATAACAAAAGCAAGAGATATTGAGGCATTTATCTTCAGTAACAAACCAAAACAGACTTAATTCTTTACTCTTTCAAAAATACTAAACATCTTCCACGAATAAATAATAAAGACAAATCAAGATTACTCGCAATTATATTTTCTGATATTTCAATACTAAGCTAATATCTGCCATTATAGATCAATATTGGTAAAGATTTACAAAGGTAATATTATTAAACACAATTAATTAAATATCCGATCTTACTACATAATTATTTTTCTATCCATCTCCATGATCAAAGATAATTAGTAAAGCAATATCTAACCATTGATATATATATATATATATATATATATCAATCTCAGTCATGATTTTAATGTTCATTATTATAGTATTTGGAAAACCTCATCATAATCAAATTTAAATTCAATCTGAAAGAAGAATTTTGAAAGGGTACATATTTAAAATAATCTAAGCCGAAACATTAAATTTCCCTTACATTTTTAATACGTGCAGCCAAGGATACGTTCTCCTCTACCAAGAGCCAAATCCAAGAGTGCTGGTAATGGCAACATACAGGCATTTTATACACTTAGACCCAGAGAAAAAGGAAGGCGAAGAACAAGGTGGGAGGAACATAATTGGGTCACGAGGGAGCGGAATACGCATGACAAAACCCATGATCACGAAGCTCTGGGAGCGAGCTCAATTGATAGAGAGCATTCTAGAACTGGAATAACTTCCCTTCTCAAACACTTTGGAATGTTCTATCACTCCGCGACCTCTAGCGGTCATCGCTCGAACTTGGTTGGGCTCAGTCAGTTATTTACGCGTCGCGGTCTTGATCATAAATGTGTTGTTGTCAAATTGCGAACTCATCGTGTGATGCCTGTATGGTGCTTTGGGGTAAGTAGGTCATGCCACCTCGTCTTCCTTCTTTTTGTTTTGTAGCTAATGCTACAGTAATATTACTTGTATATCAATCTTTAGACGTTTATCTCCTGAAGCTCAATGTATTTTATTTTGTTCGCACCACAATAGGCCAACAAAATAAGTTTAGTGTTTCGAAATATACGTATGAAACTGATACAAGTTTCAGAAAACTATATCATAAATGTTGTTATATGTATTTGATTTATTTTACTTTCGTGGGTACTGTAAGTTCTTGGGAAAAAAGGGGGTGGAGGTGGAAGGGCTAAGCTAAAACCTAGACTCAGGATCCCTCCCCTGTAAAATTTTTAAAGCCTGGATAGCTCTAGAAGCTTTTGTAGTGAGTTTAATATTTATGTGTAGCACTTTTACACATTCTTTACCAAACTGTATAGTAAGAAAATTATAAGGGTTTAACACCTTTGCCAGATGGTAGCGTGATTGCCTACTGAGCTGGAGTTTAGGGTTTGATTTCTGCATGACCGAAAATTTATAATTGGTTCAATTGGAGCTTCCTCTTTCACAGTGAAGAATTAATGACCTGAGGATTGTGTTTCACGTTTGTTCTAGATTTAGGTTCGTTAATGAAACGTGTTCTGATATAATCAGTTGGTTCATAAAGTGCATATTAAATACCTCGAATAAATTAAAACTGCATGCTAGAAATAAAGGTCTATAAATTACAACATTGTTTGTTTGCTCTCAATATTGGAAAGAATTTATGAATATATTACCGGTATTGTTTTATTATTAATAATAATATCTCTATCGAAAGGGACAGGTGTATGTAACATGACTTGGCTTATGAATAAGTTAAAGTATGTATAATAACTTTTCTGTCTGATACGTCCATTCGTACGAAAATTGGTGTATATCATATAATTTGCTACGCATTAATTATTAGTTGCGTGTCGATTCATCAAACATGTGTTGTTCCGTTTTAATTTGAAATATACATATATATTAATATATGCCAGTAATGTTTTAAATAATTTGATAAGGTTCTACCAATGGTGGTCGGACAGTAGTTAACAAGTCAGTGTAATTCATAGAATTGTGAATAAGTCATGTCCATCAATGGCCTGTGTATGCACATATTGAGTAAATATGCACACCTTCCTTTCTAGAAGAGCATTCTGTCCACATCAAATTGAGTTCAATCGTTTTGTAGTTGGAGATCAGTGAATAATCACGATAGTATTAACAAGTCTGTTTTTTAATACTTTAATCATGTTCAAAACCACATTGGTGGAAACGTGAACTAAGGTATCATCTTCATGTGGTTTGTCGATGAAAGGAGTTTCAAGTTCAAATACTGGTAGCCTGGTGTGCTCGGGATATTTTTTCTAAATGGTTTACAACTCGTCTTCATAGAAAATGTAGCTTGTTTCCTCTAAATCATAGATGGGGAACCTTTTGACGTTGCAAGGCCAAGTGTCCCTTCATGAATTCTTCATAAGCCCCCATACTTTATGCAATCGTAAATATTTTCAACATTTTAATTATTTTTTTCCTAAATATGAGTTAATGTCTTTTTAGTAAACCATAAAGCAGTTAAATGTTTTTCAGGCTACATTTTTTTCTTTTTATTCAATGAGGACAGATTTCAATGTTTAAATATTTATTATACTCGTACATTTATAGACACACACTTTTTTTTAAATGATATATATATATGTTTAAAGGATATATAGCTTATATGAATTATAAAATAGTGGACAGAAAAAGTCTCATCACTTTTTCTCAAAATTGTTTTCCATGGAACTTGGTTCCTTTTTAGATTCAACCGTAGATTAGAACGATTCGTTGGCTGCGTGGTCTAACACGCCACTCTCAAATTATACGAAAATGCCGATGAATGGGAGATCGAGGTTCACATCTCGGTCGGGTGTACTGAGGGTGGTTTTTCTAAAATAATGTCTGCTCTTCACGAAAAGGTGGGTACACTTCCTATTAATATAACCTCCCTATTCTCTAAAACTACTAGCATAATTAGTAATTAGGCGAATAAACCGAACAGGTAGTAAGACATGGCACTAAAATAATCACTCACGAGTGGGGTTCAACAAAGTAAACATCTCGACAGTGTAATAAAAAAATATATATAATAATATAATAAAATCATAAGAGTTTTAAAAAGGAAAAAGAAAATTTCTTTATCTATATAATTTGTGTTTTGGTTGGGCGCCACCCCTGGTATCTAGGGGAAAAATTATAATCAAAAAGGAAAAATACATTTACCTCGGCTATCAACTCAGTGGCACAACGACTCTCAACCTCGAGACCACTGGGTAAACTTAAAACTAAAAAACATGAACAATTTAGATTTAAAAAAAATTGATTGTTGAAGAAAAATGTAATTTAGGCGACCAATAAAAATAAATGTATAAAAAAACAATTGTTGGCACTTTTGTGAATTTATTGTGGTTTCCCTTTAGTCCACATCCAAATCCTACCTATGGAATTCCGGTTAATTCTAATTCTAATTTAATAAAGTATAGCACAGTATTGTTGAGACCAAAAGAAGAGAAAATATANTATATATATATATACATACAATCAATAAAATTAATAATTAGACATAAAATAAAATGTTAAATAATCCTTTGTATTAGTCTGTCCTGCTGGAAATAAATAAATTCTGGTTTATATAAGAGAGAGAAAAGAAATGTTTACAATAATCGAAAATTGAAGAGTTGGTTTGACCTCACCCATGAATAATTAGCCTATACTGAAACACCATCTTCATAAATTTGTTCCACTTCACATTCTTCCACAATTTAAATGAGCATAAATATTGTAGCTCTTACACACTCACTTAGCTTCCCTTGTTTACTACTTTCACTTTAATCTTCCACTTTTTAATCACTATAAAATAATTTAAATTGGGAGCCCACATGCATTTGGCTCCATGTTGGACCACCAAAACCCGGAAGAAGACCTCACTACTCTTCAAAACCTTCCAATCCTCTTCAAATTTAAAAATGTTCTATTCTTCCAAGTCCAAAGAGAAAACAAACAATATATAAATAAAAACGAAAATGAATTGTTGGCTATAGACTAGGGAGAGAATAAAAATGAAATGTAGGTTCAATATAAGTATTTAAATATAGCCAATTGAATATGAATAGTGTTTTTAATAAGGAATTAAAGGTCTATTTCCTTCTGTCAAAATTAAAAATCGCGCTCGTTTTTTCTTCCTTCCTTCTTCCTTTCCAAATCACGAGGTCTACTCATTCGTTTGATAGCACTGCGCATGCGTTAAAATAAACATGGCCGACCTTCAAAATAAATACAGAGTCAATCACACTTCTTAAAAGGATAATTAATATGCTTAATAAAAGGTAAGTGTTCTTCCTTAAATCAAAATTCCGTATTTAAATTATTTAAAACAATGTTTTACGTTGTTCCTTCCGTCCTTTTATTTATTTAATATATGTAAACAGTAGTCAAGCCGGCAACCAGCTGGCGAGCTTCGAAGATTTCACGCGAAAATAAATTAGAAATTGTTCACAAAAAGTAGAAAAAAATAGGGAAATACAAGGTAGGGTGGCAAATAAAATCACAACAGCTAATACAGCTCTTCATTTTATTATACAGTAGGAAAACAATTTGAGATTTAGAATATAAAATCTAGAAGTAGAGCCCTGTAAAAATGGTTTAATTTTTAGTTAAATTTCGTTTTTTAAATCTCAATTTTCCGTGTTATTTCGTATTTATTCAAAATTACCTGTTATCTATGGTGTTTAATTATTATTTACTTATCGAGACAATGTGTACAAAATTAAAATTTATTCTTGAAAACCTTTGCTTTAAAATTCTTTGTCAATTTGTCTGTATATTTCACAATTTTTTTAGCTTAAAGTTAGCTTACACTACAACAAAATACTAATCAATATACAGCATGGTGATAATTTTGGCTTAATTTATTTTTAATTTCGTGTTTATTTAAAAAATATTTTTTGTAAGAGCAGTATTATTTCATTTTATTTCGCTTTTCAAAAACATTGGAAATCATATCTAAAAACTATCATCGTATGGCACGTTTCGCTTTATCTCGTCTCGCCATTTTTATGGGAGATATATATCTATATATATATATAAGCGATGAAGAGAAATAATTAATAAAATATTCGAAAATGACAAACAACTCAAAAGGTCGCAGGTTCCCCATCCTTGCTCTGAATATTCCACCTTACTGGCTCATTTGAATATATAATATTAATAATATTTAGCACCGCGTCTTACTACCCGTTCGGGTTATAGGCTTTAAGTACTAATTATTCTAATGGATTGGGAATTGGGAAGTTTGAATTAGAGGAAGTGAAACCGTATTTGCGCGGAGTGAGAGTGGAAAACCATTTAGGAAAAACCACCCCCATTTCACCCGACCGAGATTCGAACCTCGATCTCCCCGTCCTCAGCAGTACAAGATCAACATGACAAGTGCGTTAGCCAACTACGCCACCGAGGCGGGTCATTTGAATATACATCTTGAGGTTAAATCGTATAAGTATTTCCTAAATGGTTTACCACTCTACCTCCAAGCAAATGCGGGTACATTTAATCTAAATTAGATGTTGCTCATTTTACCCCCATTAGTGCAATTAAACCGCATGTAGCCCAGAGGTGTGGTAATAATTGTGGATGGGTGATTAAAGTGGATCGATGATTGAAAAAGCACATTAAAATACCCCCTCTCACGCCCCATAGTGCACCCAACCTCCCCGTCAATGGTAACCAAATGGATGGCGGGTGTATAACCTTAACATCACTTGACCACTAAATCGGATATTTTGCTATTTTTCAACATGTTCATATTTTAATAAAACCTAATATAAACTTTGTTTAACTTGAAGGTTAACAGTCGTTACTCGGTGGACTATACAAAATGACCTTATCTCAGAGAACGTAAACGAGTAGATCTCACGGCATATTTTCAGTCGATCATGTAAGAAAACCAAATAGTCATTAAAATAGTAGGTTATGTTAGTATTTTAAACTTGCAAATGTACAGAGTGGGACAGAAAGTGTTGACACATTTAATAACATTTTATTTTTACTATTTTAACTACTGAATGTTTCAAATTAAAATAAAACAGCAATACAAGATTAACAGCTTGATACATACCCTTGAACTATTCATATTTTCTAAAAACAATGTATTTAAGATGGTCAACATAGCATGCAATATATTACCATGAAATGCAAAGTCAATGTGCTCTTTGAAACTTGTTATGACTTTTTGCAATGTTTCTTTTTGAATTGCTTCAGCTTCAACGAAAATTTTGTCTTTAAGTTGTTTTTGCGTGAGCCGGATAAAAAACGTTCTTTAACATGCTCCACAAGAAACAGTATACTTCATTCACGGTAGGAATTACTCTCTGAAAAATCCTTTTTCCTACCAATATCCTACTATATAATAGCCTTCTGCTAGGGAAAAAGGCCTTTCAGAAAACAATTACTACGCTGAACAGACTTTAGCTGTTAAACCTGATGAGCGTAGTGACCAGACTATGTCCTCAAACGTGAAATTAGGTGTCCAGGAGGAGATATTCTCCATTGATGTTTGGGCTGTTTCTTTATGGGACCACAGCTTGTTGTATATGCCTTAACGTTGTAGTTCAAGTGTAGGAAAGGTTGATCATCATTGGAGGTTCATAACAAAATGTCACCTCAGCACCTCTTTTCACGATTTTGGTAACATCGCTTGGCCACCAAGATCACAAGACTTACCAGATCCGGACTTATTTTTGTATGTGGATAATGTTAAAGTGTCATGTTATTGTAACTCGCAGAAACCTTAAAAGAGAATTGTGGCGGGAGTTGAAGCAAATCAACAATATACATTGCACAAAGTCATGCCAAGTTTTTAGGAGCACATACAAAAATGTGTTGCATGTTATTGTGGTCATCTTAAGGACCTTGGGGTTTTTTAATGAATAATTCAAGAGTATGTAGAAAATTGTCAATTTTTTATGTTTTTATTTTAAGTTTAATTTGAAGCGTTTAATAGTTTATTATTATTATTATTATTATTATTAGCACTGCGTCCTACTACCCGCTCGGGTTGTACGCACTTACGCTAATGTTTAATGGTAGGGTGATTGTGAGATGAAATGAAGGAGCTACAGTTTAACGTGGAATCCGAACCACGGTGGAGGCCTGGCATTCCCCACATTCACAAGATGTCTTGTCAGAGGTGAAGGAAGGGTTTGGTAATCAGATAAATCTGTGCCGGGACCGTGGATTGAACCCCAGCCGCCAGAACAAAAGTCTGGTACCTTACCCCTAGATCACCAGGTCACCCGTTTAATAGTTAAAATAGTAAATATATACTTTTATTAAATGTCAACAATTTCTACCTCACCCTGTATAAACTACTTAGTTACTTGATGGCATTATGAACTAAAATTTTCATTGCTGTACTTACAAAAGTACGCCCCCTATCCCTATCTTGAGCTAGTTCTATCCAGTCAACCTCATTACACCCTATATCTTCCATTATAATGCTATCCTCCCATCTAGTCGTCTAGGTATTTCCAATGGTCTATTTCCATTGGGTTCGCTAGTCAATATCCTGAACAAGGTTCTAGATTCTCCCATCCGCGCTGCATGTCCTGTCCACCGTAATCTACTAGACTTGATTATCCTAACAATGTCTTGTGATGAGTACAGGGTATGTAACTCGTTGTTATGCAACCTCATTCTCTCCCAAGTAGCCTCATACCTTTTAAGACTAGATATATCCAGATATATTTCCAAGCACCTTGTTTTGGAACAACTTAATTGATCTGTTTTTGTCATGTAAAGTATAGCTATAACTTACAAATCATATTTGAGGGTGACAAAAATTACTTTGTATAAAATTATCGATTATGATCAATCAAAGTTTAGATAATTTAACCATGAAAATATAGAGTATATTTATTCTGTATTTTTTTTTCCATAAATGTGGGGACATTAATATTTGAGGAAATATTAAAATTAAGAAAAAAATTTAAGATGTTTATATAAAAAAAAAAGAATGGATGATTGTGAGACTATTTATATTATTCGATCGGGATGCCATCTTATAAGCTACACCATAATAGAAACGTTCAAAGTAATTTTGTTACCTTTCAAGGTGAATGGAATATAATTAGAAATAAATAGTACAACACAATCACACAAACATTATCATATTGTGTATTAAAGTTTCGAAGAAAATTTTCATAAATAGATTTTTAGTAAGCTACCCTTATATAAATTTTACTCATAAAACAAACACATAATCTTATTATATCACAAGAATCACTCTTTATATTTAAGTTTTAAACAAAAAATTTCAAATGAGTCTAAAAAAAATTCTAATATTCAAAAATATATTTTTAAGCTACGTTAGAGCTATAGGTTATTTGTAAAAATAAAAATTTATTCTTAATTACGATTAAAAAATATTCAGATTTCAAATTCTAATTCAATCTTCTAGGTCAATTTCCAAATAATTCGAATGGCATATAATTTGTTGTTAGTAAACTACTCTTAAATTAATTTGTTTTAGATAAATAAAAATACATTATTATTTAAGTGTAAAATCTCCCGATACCAATTTTTTAACAAATTACCAAAGCCATTTTTTAAATATTTAAATTAAAATATCATTAGTAAATTACCCATAGCCAAATATCCACCTTCAACCCCAAAACAAGTATAAAACTTTAATTGCCACGCGCATGTCAAACACTCCCCATATGTACTTTTAAGCAAAATCATTATAGCAATTTTAAAAATAATTCAAATTTTCCAAAATAACTCCTCGGTTAAAGAACCGTTATCGAGTTTTTACCCCCCAAAAAATACAAAGTGTTATTTGTCATGCCAAACACTTCCAAGATACCTATTTGGAACCAAATTGTTTGTGCCATTTGTAAAATATTTTAAGTTTTTGAAAAATTAGTCATCGGTAAACTACCCTTCAACGAAATTTTGCCCTAAACAATTATTTAGTGATATTTATGTCAAACAACCCTAGATGTATATTTTAAACAATTAATTTTAAGTGCTAATGGGAAAAAAAGTTTTCTGGTATTGCCCTATAACATCTAGATATCAAATTAGAACAAGATCCATTAAACAATTTTGGATCTGTGGCCAGGGATAGACAGACAGAATGGAAAAATCTAATTGTTTGTGTTCGTGTTCACAGAAAGCGTAGAAACTCGTCATAATCGCTAGGTAGATTTTTTCACGATCACAATACTTTATCTTGATACGAGAAAGTAAAAAAAAAAAAAATTGGCAAATGAATAAAAGTAATAGCTTATACCAAGATAAATACACAGTACTTATGAATATTCCATGGTTTTTTGGACTGTTTCATGTGTGTTTTATGCTACTCTACCAACGCATGTTTCGTGAGAAGGTAAGAAAAAAAGCGCCTCGTGGGAATCAAACATGTGTGTGAAACCTCTCGTATTCAACTCCTAACCTCTTTTTGTTGTTATTAACAGATAAAACGCAGGTTCAGAATTTGTTCTCTCGTGCGGATTGTGAAAATACTGGATCTCCATTTTCCTCGACGAACTTTGTTAAAATGACAACGTCAAAAGCCTTTCACCTCCCTGTTCTATTATTCCATGTAAATACAGGACCATAAAATATACATTTATTGATGCAAAATTATGCTTTTAAGTTTCTACACTGATGACTTACACAGTTTAACCATTCATTTGAAACAATTTTATTCGATAACACGAAACCTATAGCATACATTTACACAACTATACAGGATTTTCATCCTTCCCTAACGGAATAAATAAATAAATAAGCATATTCACGAATAACCATTGCCTTCACTTCAGCTCCATAACGTATGATTTAATATTATTATTATTATTAGCACCGCGTCTTACTACCCGTTCGGGTTACACGCTCTTACGCTAATGTGTAATGGTAGGGTGATTAGGAGGACCTACAGTTTAACGTGGAATCCGAACCACGGTGGAGGTCTGGCATTCCACACATTCACAAGTTGTGATTAATACACCTCTTGTCAGAGGTGAAGGAAGGGTTCGGCAATCATAGGGATCACATTAATTGTATTTAATCAGTGGGAATTAACTTCCATCAAGAGTTAGTCATAATTTCTTATGGAAGCTTTTGTAATACTAAAAGAGGGACTCAGATTTATTACAGCTAAGAATCAGAAGTTTATCTATTTATTATATTTATTAACTGGGGAAACATGAACAATATATTTTGTCGATATTAGAATTGCATTATAAGTTCTGTGATACATTGCACTGTGATGTACCCTGCCTTCCCCGCAAGTAACACCATGAAGCATTAGAACTCGCCCCCTTCCACCCTTTTTTAATTGTGTCACGTGGTTTATGGATGACCCCTAATCCGAACCCACACTTGTCCAAAAGAAGCAATATTCCAAACCTCTCATACCTTCCCTTGTTTAATTCTTTCCAACCCCACTCAAGGTCACCATGGTGTTTCCTCTTTATCAGCATTGTTTGTCCTAAACGGTTTTATACCCTTCTTCCACGAAAGTGCCGATACCATCTACTTTAAATCATTACAAGTTAGGGCTATGAATATATGTACTAATGCTGGGGATGGAGAAGTTTGGATTTAGAGGAAGTGTACCTGCATTTGCGTGGAGGTAAAATAAAGAACAATTTAGAATAAATATCTTAATCACAACTTGTGAATGTGTGGAATGCCAGGCCTCAACCGTAGTTCGGATGCCACGTTAAACTTTAGGTCCTCCATTTCATCTTACAATCACCCTACCATTACATATTAGTGTGAGTATAACCCTAACGGGTAGTAAGACTTGGTGCTAATAATAATAATAATAGTAATAATAATAATAAATAACTCTCAATACACCCTACCGATATAGGCTCAAGTTTTTTTGTGAGAGGGATGACTTAATTAGATCGCTCAACCACCGAAGCGGGCTATGTTTATTATTACAAGTATCCAATATTTGCCAAGTTTTAGCTAGAAGTAGAATATGTCTTTTAATTTCAAATCTTGTCGACATTATTCAAAACATTATATGTGGGGTAAGGGTAAAACTGAAAAATTTACATACTAGGACTTGAGGTTAGTATGTAAATAAAGTATTGTTTATTCAAATCTCGTCCAAGGACTTAAAGGAGGAGGGAGTAAAATGTCTTAACGAACGGAATCGACTCAGAAATGTCATAAAGTGGGTGAAGTTTCGCGTTACCACTTTCTGGTATGAGGAGAAAAATAAACCCCTTTTCAAACTTTTTAATGTTAGTCCTTTGTGGTTGGAAAAGCATTTTAATTAAGACCTCATTAATTAGTCGTGGAGATGTTTTAGCTACTTTATTCAATATTAAATTACATTGTGATAAAATTTTAACCGACAAACTAACCTACATCGGCTGTCACACGGTTTAATACGTCAGACTCATGTTAGACTGGATTGCCGGTAACGCTGAGATTGAGGATCAAATCCCAGTTATGTGTGTTGAGATTCGTTTCCCCTCTAAATTGTGTCACACTATTCCTACAATAAAATGCGAGTATACAGGGTGTTCGGAAACTTATAGTACATACTGCACATATAGCTTGTTTGAACCAAAAGTAATATAAAATCCCTAAACATTTACATACGGAAAACTATGTTAATACCGTTAAAATGTGTTCAAAGTATCGGCGAACAGCGCCGGGAGAGCAAAGCTATTCAAGCATGCGTGTACAACAAGCTGCCTAGGAGATAGGCGCGCAGCACTGCACACGTAATAATGGCAAGCACTTTCTGTTATGTAGGACCTTTAATGATGACCCTCGGAACGTATTAGTATTAAAGATGGCCTGGTATATCGTTTGTTATTAATTATAGTATTTCTGCTACCGTGTTCCAAGATGTCAAGGTGTGTGTTGCTACGCGCCTAACTCCTATTCAACCTGTTATACACACATGCTTGAACAGCTTTGCTCTCCCGGTGCTGTACACCGAAACCTTGAACACAATTTAATGGTATTAGGATATCTTTCCGGATGTAATACTATAGGGATTTTCTATTATATTTGGTTCAAACAAACTATATGTGCGGTTTGGGCGTTGAGTCTCCGAACACCCTGTATATTAGCTTAAATTCTACATTCAGTATCCTGTTTTCCATTAACATAATTAGTATACGTGTATAGCTTGAGTGGGTTTACTAACGGTGGGGATAGTAATACTAATAATAATAATAATAATAATAATTATGATAATGCATTCAACACAAAGATTACCAACGAATTTGTCCAACAGGTGTGGACTGACGGGGGATTAAGAAGAAATGTATTAGCATTCACGTGGAGATATATGGGATGTATTACATGTGGGAAAACCATCCCCAGGGTAGCTCATTCATTAACATGAACAGCTTCCAGCTACTGGCTAGGTCTGTTTGGAACATATTTCTCCCTACCACCTCCTTTCCTCTCACAACCTCTCTCTCTCTCTCTCTCCGCCTTGGCCCAGTCCTCTCCTCTCTCTCCTCCGCACTCCTCCTTGTTCTCTTCAGCCATCTGTCCCTTGGTCTTCCTCTCTGCCTCCTACCACCCACCTCCATATCCAACATCCTCCTGGACTTCCTTTCCTTCTCCACTATTCTCTCATGGCCCTTAAACCTTAATTATGCCTTTTCTATCCCGTCCTGGACTGGCTCTTCCTTTACTCTTCCTCTTACTCTCTCATTTCTCACACTGTAAACATTTCTCACACCGATCCTAAATCTCAGAAATCTCAGTTCCCTCGCCCGCGTTCAGCTTTCGTCATGTTGCTTCATGGCCCACGTTTCCGCAGCGTACGGCAATGTCAGTAGAGTAGCCGAGAAACTAATGTATTTAGAGCTTGATTAGACCTATATGTAATTATATTACAAGGAATAGTAATAATATCGGAGTGTCTGGGTTACAAAAATTTGTAGCTCAGTTTTCGGAAAGTTTAGCCAGTACTAATGTACCGTAGTCCAGGGAATATCCGAACGTACTGATCGGACAACCTTTTCGTGGAGGTTTTCCCATGAGCCGATGAGATGAGAGGATGATAATAGTGACTATTATGGGGGAAACCAAGGAAGATGTTAACCTAACTTAATCCTAACTAGCCAAACTCTGGTGACCTTTGGAATTATTCCCCTTTCAATAAGAAAAAAAAATCCTCCGATACCAACCGAGAATCAAACCCGGGATCTTTAGGTCAGCATCCAGGGTTTCCTACCACTATACCACGAGGTCGCTCATATTACAAAGAAGACAAAATTTGATGACAAAAAAAAATTGTATGTGAAAACGACGCTTTGTATTCATAAAATGAACAAATGGTTTTATACTGTGAGTTCTATTATGCCATCCTCTGAGGATTCTGATATATGTTTAAAGTAAGATACAAATTCACTTTCTGTTTCTATAGTTATACATATTATGTATTCATAAACGTCTACGATTTCGGGGATTCTGCAATTGTTTTTTTAGATGTATTCACATTTTTTTTACTACCACATATTACCACACATTTAGGCTATTAACATGTGCACTAATTATGATAATTATATATTTGAAAGGTTGAATTTAGGGGAAGTGCACGCGTATTTGAGTGGGATGGAATGTAAAACAATGTAGAAAAAAACACCCCCAATACGCCCAACTGAGATTCAAACCCCAATAACCCCGTCATCGGAAACTCGAGTCAATTGAGATAGTGAGGCCTTATACCATTCGGCCACCGAAGCAAGCAATTTCAGTGTTTTAAATATCACGTTTTGTATTTTAAATGTTAATTTTATTGTTAATATTCTAGAATATTTTTACTGACAAGAGAATTAAATGAATACAGATTCCTTTGCCTATAGAATACCTGCTACCATTGTTATAAAAAGCAAAGAAATGATTTAAATGTAAGGAAGATATGAAAATGCCGTAATAAAATTGACACAAAGTGAGATAAATATAATACATTCACAGAAAACGAAAGATGTATTTAAAAAAAACAGAAATATAAAAGAGCCGTGACAAGGAAATAACATTGAAATAAGAAAATAAGATGAATGAAAAGATAAAAGTAAGAAAAATAAAGCGTATCTTTTTTATGAGTTTTATCTGGGAAGTAAAATAAGTGAACAAATAAAAACATAGCATTGCCGTACTAGGACAAAGAGGGGAAGAAAGGGGGGGGGGGAGACAAAATTTACCAATAATGCAGGCCTATTAATATATTCCTTATCTATGAGGTATATTGTTATTCTGTTTGAAGAAACTCTTTGAAATATCAAATATTTTTATGCTGTTAAAATTTATATCATTTTATAATGTCATAAGTGTTATTTTATTGGTATTGATAATATATTTTGAAAATGACGGCTGTAGACCACATGGATTGACGTATGGATGCGTTGAAGTAAATTGTTGTACTGTTGTACATCGTTCTTCCTATGAAGATGAGACCCTTCTTAGGTAGGTAAAGCATTATTTTTATACAGTATCTTATTTTATCTTCTAAAATAATAAAATGCAGAATTTGGTTGTTTATCATGAGAACGGCGCGATATCTGGCTCACGCAAAGGTCTGAAATTTTAAAATTCAGTAGCTCTAGTGCACTAACGTGCGCGCCTCAAGGCAGGAGTTTTAAAAATGTGAGGATTTTTTTAAATTAATCAAAAACTGGCTCGAAATCAAAAAGGCCACGAGCAATGCAAGACTACTTCAACTATTAGAAAATGAATTAAAGCAGAATGAAAAAAAAGTAACAAAGATGAACGAGGTAAAGACAGATGGTCAATGTGAGATGATAAGAAATTTGAATCATGCGAAAAATAAAATAATATTATGTGAGGTTGAAAAAATTATTGTTTGCTTAAAGGTTGTATAGATAAAACGAGCATGTTAATGAAAGGGACTAAACTTAATCAATGCCGCATCACCCGGTTATAGCTTATCTCGTGTCGGTCAATCCTCTCTTATCATTGGTAGTAACCAGTGGCGGCTCGTGTATAGGCACTGCGGAACTGCAGCAACCCCTATTTCAACTTGATATTATCGATAACATTTTTTCTTTAATTCGCTCTTTATTTTTGCAGTGCAATATATATTCCTTAAGCTTAGTATCAGTACTTCAGTAGCCATCTCCCAGTTTATGAAAAAGATACAATAATCTTTGTATTGAACTTTGCGCTTTACAGTGCCAGTGACGTGGTGTTTGACTGTAGTGCGCATGCGCACATAGGAGGGGTGTGGGGAGGAAGGTGGGACTGCCAGGTAGAGAAAGCACTGTTGATCTCTCAGTGCCGCGCTGCATGTCCTGTCCACCGTAATCTACTAGACTTGATTATCCTAACAATGTCTTGTGATGAGTACAGGGTATGTAACTCATTGTTATGCAACCTCATTCTCTCCCAAGTAGCCTAATACCTTTTAAGACCAGATATATCCAGATATATTTCTAAGCACCTTGTTTTGGAACACCTTAATTGATCTGTTTTTGTCATGTAAAGTATAGCTATAACTTACAAATAATATTTGAGTGTGACCAAAATTACTTTGATTGATCATAACCGATAATTTTATACAAAGCTTAGATAATTTAACCATGAAAATATACAGTCTATTTATTCTTTATTTTTTTTCAATAAATGTGGGGACATTAATATTTGAGGAAATATTGAAATTAAGAAAAAAATTTAAGATGTCTATATAAAAAAAAGAATGGAGAAAGAATGGATGATCGTGAGACCATTTATATTATTCGATCGGGATGCCATCTTATAAGCTACGCCATAATAGAAACGTTCAAAGTAATTTTGCTGCCTTTCAAGGTGAACGGAATATAATTAGAAATAAATAGTACAACACAATCGCACACACATTCTCATATTGCGTATTAAAGCTTCGAAGAAAATTTTCAAAAATAGATTTTTAGTAAGCTACCCTTATAGTGAGTGAGGCACAGTGGAAGTTTTTTTTTTTTTTTTACTCAGCATGTGTTGTGCTTACCATGTACCATATTCTTGAATGTGATAAAGTGTAGAAGAGTGTAGAATTAGATTATTATTTTGCTTCCAGCTATTATATTTGATTCATTTTATTCGATTCTTTTATTTAACAGAAAGACTAAAGGCGTTTGCAGTACTTTCAATGCAGAAAAATTTCCTCAATTGTCATCCAGAGATCAAGGAGAAAATTATTGAGCTTTTTGCGCAAATTAAAACAAGAAGAATGGATTTAATTTTTAAATGATTAGATCAAACTTGAACTGTAACAATTTAAGTTAAAGTAAGTAAAAAAATGTGTTTTTTTTTGCTAAGATACTATCAAGTTCCTGCATAAATTTTCTTTTTACACATGGTTTTTTCTTTTACACAATTTTAAAACAGGCTAAACCTTTTCTGGAGCAGCACCCCCACTAATTTTAGCTACGAGCCGCCACTGGTAGTAACTCTCACTCTCTACCCTCTTCACTACCCTAATATTTATACCCTTCATCACGATTCAAGTTATTATTAACCATCGCTCAACGCCTTACCTCAATTTTCCCTTGATTGCCATCGGAGATGCAATGACAAGGAGTGAGCTGTTTTTCTTCTTATGTGACGGCAAGTGAAATAAAAACACAATTTTCTAAATTAATTCCAGGCATTAGTGAAAAATATACCCCTTCCCCCGTCCCCTCCACATTCCACCACCCTAACAATTATTACTTGTACAAGCCTGCATTTAACTCGAACAGGTAGTAAGACGTGGTGACAAAAAAAANAAAAAAAAAAAAAGCTAAACCTAATTTTTATAGAACAACTTTTTTTTATAAAAAAGAGTAAATTATGTAACCCGCTTCGGTGGCCGCAAGGTCTAACGCACGACTCTTGCAGTAGGCTAGACTGCCGATGACGGGGAGGTCGAGTCGAGGTTCAAAATCTCAGTCGGTTGTACTAATAATTTTTTACTTGTTTTTTTCCCCAAATGGTTTTTCCATTATTCCTTCAGACTAATGAGGGTACACTTCATTTAAGTATAACCTTAATAATCCCTAACACCATTAGCGTAATTAGTACATATGCGTATAATCTGAACGTTTAGTAATACATGGTGCTAAAAAAAACTAAGATATTTGACAGAAACTGTTTTTTCCCCTTTTGGTTTAGTTCTTTCTGAATGGATATTGGTTCCTTTTAAAATTAAACTGTAGATATGTACAGTACAAGCGTGATTAAAATATACATCAGCATGTAATAAATAAGCATTAGGCCTGTCAAATATAATAGAATATAATTCAAGAATGAAGTTCTACCAACTGAATATATAATGTATTGTAGGAATACAATTTGAGTTTGAGAATATACAATTATTTATAAAAGATGAAGAGATAATCGGCAAAATAGACGAAAAGGTCGAACCGAACAGCATCCATGCCTTACTCCATTTGACCACCGAAGGGGGTATATTTTATTCGGTCGTTTGTAACGCTCTTTGGAGGGAGAAGGGGTCAAACTCAAACGTTAATTTAAGGTGGTTCACTAGGGACACGTGCCCCCTCTTAGGTAGAGTGTTTTGTTATTTTTTAGACTAATGAAAGTGATGGGTTAGGGCTGTAGCGGTAAGCAATGAGGTTGAGTATTAATTTCTGGAATGGAAGTACAGGGTAATTATTTGTGGGTGTGAAGCTAGGCTTGAACTCAGAATGAGCGAATGGACGAGTCGTGAATGTAAGGGGAACTCTTCAGTACGCTCAAAAAGTGATTTTTAGTTTGCATCTTATTGCTAGGTTGTGGGAGAGAGAGTAGGGGTGGGCAGTGGGCACTGGGCAAGGAAATTGGCAAGAAAGACGCGTGCTAAGGATAAATATGCCTACCAGTGCACGCAAATGTGTCTGCATTCATTATATCTGTGCCTCCTCCTTTTACAATTTCTAAATTCGTGCCTGTGAATATATAATATATCTCTATAGCAAAACCTCTTTTCGCTTTATGAGGTAATTGTACTATGTTTAAAATAAGGTAACTATTGGAAAGGTGTATAGAAACATATAAGAGGGACAAACACAATATGGATTTTAAAATGAATATAAGAACACAGTTCACACCTTACATTGCTGATATTGGACAAATAAATAGTAGTGGCCTCTTAAAGAAAATCGATCATCAACTCCCAATCCCCCGACCTAGGTTTCATTCTATCGGAAATCATCAGGGAGGAGTGTGAAACACGCAACGCGACTTCCTAAAAGATAAAACAAAAGAAAACACAAAAGAGATAAAATGTAAAATGGTAAAGAATGATAGAACACATAAATAGGAACATGTAAAAGGTATAACACAAAGGACAAACATGTTCCTATTTATGTGTCCTATCATTCTTTACCATTTTACATTTTATCTCTTTTGTGTTTTCTTTTGTTTTATCTTTTAGGAAGTCGCGTTGCGCGTTTCACACTCCTCCCTGATGATTTCCGATAGAATGAAACCTAGGTCGGGGGATTGGGCGGTGACAATCGATTTTCTTTAAGAGGCAAACGTTACCTCTTTGTCCAATGGCAGCAGTGTAAAGTGTGAACTGTGTTCTTTTCATTGTAAAGGCCATATTGTGTTCGTCCCTTTTATATGTTTCTATCCACCTTGCCTATACTTTATAAATTCGTGCTTAGTCAGACTAGATGTATAATTGGTGTTACATGAAGGAGAGAGTGGAGTGGTGGGTAAAAAAAAAGGTAAAAAAAGAGTTGCGTGGTTTATGGCTCACGCCTTAACAAAACAGTGCTGTTGGGTTGTGTACTTGTTTTCTACTTTTCTCGGCCACAGGCTAGTATACAAGCAAAAATCCGCTGGTAGTAATACCTCTTTTCCCTCCTACCTACCTGGTACAATCTGGAAGCTAAAACTTTTCCAACCCCTCATGAAGTGTAGGATTGAAATGGCTCGCTCGGCCATGCATGGAGCAGAGAGAAAATGGCATGTCAAGCAAGAATTCATCCCAGAGGGAAGAGCTCTATTTCCCCCTGGGGATGGATGACTTGTTATTAGTCGGAGCGTTCCCGGAAGATACCAGAGCCGCCATTACAATAATGAATATATCAAGTTTCCATGGGAACTGACAGAAATGAATTACTTTCAAGTGCGTATGCTCAAACATAGTTATGATAAGTTTTGTTTGATTGATAAATTTAACGCGCGCATCACAAAACGCCATACTATATTATATATTGCAATATTATGTACACAAAACGGTCACATAGGAAGCAAAGGTCCTAAGAGTGCATTCCAAAAAATGTAATTTGTTTGGTATTTATAAAAATAACTATTTAAAATAAAATAAACTACTAATTATTTATAAGTAAATAAATAAAATCAAAATAATTGATTTAAGATTTATAACATATATTAAATCAATATTTATCAACAACTTAATCATATTTATAGCAGGAAAGGTTGAGGGAAAGAGGAGCTTTGGAAGGAGGAGGATTCAAACATTGGATAACTTGAAGGAAAGAAGAAAGCTCTGGGAGCTGAAGGAGGCAGAGGACAGGGTGCTTTGGGGGTCTAAATTTACTGACAAAAAGAATGGATCTGCTGTAAGACGACACACCTAATAATAAATAATAATTGTTTTATGACATTTTGGGTCACTTTGATGGTGAGTCACTTTGATATTTAATGAAAATATTCCGAAAATATTACTAAAAAAACGGAAGTGATAGCATTTTTGCTTTCACTGATAAAGGGGTGAAGTGGGACGAGATAGGGGTGAGGAGGCACAAAGATTTTTTATTTATTTATCTATTTTTAGAATTCTCTTTTTTGTCCGGTTTCTTGGAATCCTATTATTTCTTTTTGTCGCACAGTGGGTGTGGTTTATTTATATTAAACAGAGTGGAGTTGTGGCGCGAATTCTAAGTCTCACCCAGTGCACATGAAAACCTTTAGCCGGACCTGCATGTGTACAGTATAAGCTGATTTAATCTAAGACAGTACATCTGATATTAAACACCCAACCCTAGTTCTTCTGATCTGGATGGCAGAACGAAAACTTACACAAATATTAGGTCTAAATAAAGTATTCACTATCTCACAGAATAAAACCAAGGACCCTCAAATTTATGATCAACTACTTTGGCCACTTAGTTACAAATACGGACAAAATGCATTCTTTGACATTAAAATTGGTCGAGCAATATCCGTAATGAGGCATCGCAGTTTCAGACCAAAATTATTTTTCCAAATGTCAAGAGCAATCAACGCTTCCAATAAAAAAATATATGAGGGTAATATTTTCCAACTGGATAGTACTATACTAGATTGTCACTGGGTCCTCCTGGTTGTAGTGAATTTTAATATAATTATATACTTATTCCAGCTAAATTAATTAGACGATCAATAATCGAACAAAATGTATTCAAAAGTATAAAACAAGTTCCTTAGAAATTAGGAAGGCTCTGAAATCTATGGATTTCTGCTATACTCGTATTTAAACTAAACTGTAAAGAGTGGCGTTGCTGTCTTGTTCACTTATTTGGCAACTCTAACCGATATACATAATTAACTGGGCGTAGCGAGGTCCTGTTTTAGCTTTATCATTTAACATTTCATCATTCTTTCTGGAGTTGTTCAGCGATAAATGTCAAATTCCTAAACCAATTTTCACCAGATTTGTTAGGGATATTCTTTGAATCCAAACTACATGGATTTATAATTTAGTTATCTGTTTGAATATGGTGGCCTTACAAAATATTTTTAGTTTAGTAGTTGATCGATTACTTAGAATATTATAAATTCAAATAACTTGAGATAGAGCACCCAGGGATTATTAAAAAAAAACATCGTCATACATTGTGAAACTGAAATCGTAAACCACGTAAATTACGGCTCTTCTCTATGAATATAATATACTATTAAATATATAATTAATTTGTTTTATGTATAATTTGATCACCAAGGAAGTATATTAACTTCAACTCCAAGGAAAATTATGGTAGTCTCTTAAACTTAATATCCAAAGAAGCTTTTTTTTAATGGAGGGGGAGAGGTTTACTGTTCACATAGCTACTAGTAAGTATATACCAACTAGTCGATTCTTTCAGTAGAGACACTACATTTCCCCTTATAATACACGTATTTCAAAAACCTTCGAAAACAAAAGAGCGCCCTAAATGATGTCATCACTATGAAAACAGCTTAGCTTTAAGTTCATTAATGAATGACAAGGCATCGTTAAAACAGTATTATTTCTCGAAAATAATTAGAAGAGACTAAAGTAGGTAACATACTGAAATATACATTAGGTATTGTTCTATTTTTGGAGTAATGCTTCTAGAAAGACAATGGCTCTAATCTTACACTCAATTTAATAATATAATTTCGTAACAATGCAGTCTATAGCTTCAAGATATTCAAATAATAATGATGGATTAAATAGCAAAGCTATTATTTATGCTAATTACGGTTATAGCCGAAGCCAAAGGTCCCGGGTTCGATTCCCCTGTCCAGGGTCATTTTTAAATTTAAAGAATGTGCTATTTAAGGAACCTGAAATAGTTGCTATTCTTTCTAGTCAGGGGCTGACAACCCTTTTTAAATGAAGAGCTATTTTTGATATAATTTTAAAAAAATAATCCGAAATTGATCTGAATCAACTCAAGTTGTGGGGGGTGTAGGGTTTAAGAAATGGAATAAATTCAAAAGGCGTTCGATTTAAATAAAATTGACATTTGATTTACTAATACTGAAAAAAGCGCAACAAACATCCAATTAGTAAGAATTAATACGACTTTTTCTGCTGATATTTTTGATCGAGTCTCTCAACATCAGATGATCATGTTCTAATGTTCATCTGTAAGAAGCTAGAATCATTCAAGCATAAATTCATAAGGGTGTATATTTCCGTCAGTAGAAGAACAAAAAATGGGAGGAGGAAAATACAAATGGCAATATTTAACACCCACCCTCTCCCATTCCTATTAAATTACATCACTCGCTTCACAAAAATCCATTCATTACACGTTCATATACCAGTTACCCTTCGTTCTCCGAAGATAAAGGTCGTAGGGATCAGCAAAGATGTGAATTTTTGGACTTTTCATAGTAGAGAATTTAGTTTTTAAACTATATTTACCACACAATATTTGTATAGGGTCATATAACATGACTTAGATCTCTTGTTGGGGTTTACCTGCCGTCCACGTGTGTTGGAAAGCAGGTAAACTGTCTTTCTCCATCTTCCTCTTTTTTACCTTAATATATTTAATTGTTATTCATGTTTTCCTCCTACGGACTTTATCCACTAACCATCAACTGTCACCTAGATTCTCAATATTGTTTTTGACTCGAGGCATTTTTTAACTATGTTTAATATTTTATGATTTGGTTATTTTATTTTAAATAACTTTCTCCTTAATTGATATTTAAACTTCTATATTATATTTCTGTCATTATTTAAGCTTCTCAATAATCATTATTAATTCTAATTAGTATGTTAAACTTATTTATATTCTATTTTATCTGTGGTTTTGTTTGTTTATTTGTTAATTATTTTAACAAATAATATTACTGTTTTCATGTCCCGGCAAAGATTTATCTGATTACCAAACCCTTCCTTCACCTCTGACAAGACATCTTGTGAATGTGAGGAATGCCAGGCCTCCATCATGGTTCGGATTCCACGTTAAACTGTAGGTCCTCCATTTCATCTCACAATCACCCTACCATTACACATTAGCGTAAGTGCGTTTAACCCGAACGGGTAGTAGGACGTGGTGCTAATAATAATAATATTACTGTTTTCATTTTGATCGCTTTATAGCCTGGCCTAGACTACCTCTAATCGTTTCAAATAATATATTTTGAATTGCCGTTCCCCCCATGTTGACCACGTATCTATAAACCCTTTTGGTTTTAATAAATCAGAGGACCTTATTTATGTATCTAATTTACTTTTTTCAGTTTTTTTCAGTCTAGTTTTTCACCACATGTTTCGTTTTGGTCACGTATTTCGATTTTAACTTTCATTCGATCCTATTATCTTTAAGTTTAGGACCTTTAACTTTTAAATACCTAAATTAATAATAATTAATGTGTATTAGAAAGAGGAGAGATAGGTAGGGTTGCGCTGGTCAATACACACAAAAAAAAGCCTATTTTTATTTTTATCAGACTAAGTTGGTTTTTTTCAAACACTATTAAAACAGAATTTTATCTCCATTTCAAAAGAAAAAAATTACCGTAAATCTACGTATATTCGCTAAGGTGTGAGGCTTACGTGAAATCCTTTGGAAATTCGGAGGGTTGGCCATAATAAAAGGTAATTAATGAGGAAAGGTTTTGCTTATAGCACAGTTTATATTTCTACTGGTTTTAAACTCGCTTATTTTCATTAGGTCGTTTTAAAGATACGCGATGTTGCTAAGAAAACTTAATGGGTTTGAATTATATACCGTTGTTTAAAATATACTAATTTTATAATTTTGAGTAATTCATCTTAACACATATATATATATACATATTTTGCATATTTTGTAGGTTTAGTTAGTCTGTAATTTATTTTGTGATTAGTCTACACATCTCAGTTTATATATATATGATTAGTCTACATATCTCAGTTTATATCTACATCTCATATGTTTATATACATATAAATATACATCCTATATAAGTATTTACACACCTCAATTTATTTCTACATCTTATATTTTTTATATATAAACACATATATAAGATGTATATCTGTATATATATATATACATAAGAGAGATATATATAAGATGTGTTTATATATAAGATGTATATTTATATATATATTTATATATATATATAATGTATATATAAAATGAGATGTGTAGACTAATCACAAAATAAATTAAAGAATAACTAAGCCTACCAAATTTTTTCCAAATATTACTTTGATAAATCAAACATTTCCTGATTCCTAATTCAACTTAATTTATGTTTCACATCTTCCTTCCTTTAAAATTAAGGCCATATTTATTTACTTTAAATACACAATTTAGTTACACTATTGCCTAATCTAGTCACGAAGCTCATGGGAATGATCTCGAATAGGCCAGGAAAATTGTTGATGGTTAAAAATCATGTGACCAATGGAAATGTTTTCCTGAGACAATTTCTAATAGTCTAAATAATCTGTCAATAAAGAACTATTTCACTCATTCGTCAACTTTCTTGAGACTTAATCAGCATCTTTCAGCACTTCATGTCGGTCACGCGTGTGATCACTGTGGCTCTAAGTAAATATAATGTAAAATAAATAAAGAATTTTGTAATAAAAAAATAATAGGAATACATACAGTGTTACTGATTTTATTTCGTCAGTCTATACAACGGGTCACATCCAACAACTAGAACTAGAATTTAAAATAAACATTAGTAGCCCAGTGCCAACCCTTCCTTCTTTTGTTGCGCCCTTATGGTATTATTATACAGGCTGGTTATAATATTAATTGCCATAAATGGAACCAAATTTGCGCGTAGAAATTAGAGGAAAGATAGAGGTAAGGTGTAATGAGGTTGGTTCTTCTTAAATTATTTTTCTATTCTTCCTTTATGCAAACTCGGCTGTATTTCCTCTAAATTATAGCTTCCTCATCCCTATCCCGTCAGCGTAATTAATGCATGCGTACAACCCAAAACGGGTATTAAAATGCAGTAATTTTTTTATACTCGTGTGAGTTATATACTGAATACGCCCTACTATTTAAAAATATTCATACATTTTAGCTAATTTTTTTATACTATTCAGCGTTTTTAAACTATTTTACTCGTCTACCCCCCCCTTGACACAACCAACTCATATTTCGCGACATGCTTGGCATGACCGTCCTTATACTCATGCGCACTGAGTTTAATATTAATATTATTATTAGCACCGCGTCTTACCACCCGTTCGGGTTTTACGAACTTACGCTAATGTGTAATGGTAGGGTGATTGTGAGATGAAATGGAGGACCTACAGTTTAACGTGGAATCCGAACCAACGGTGGAGGCCTGGCATTCCCCACATTCACAAGTTGTGATTAATACACGTGTTGTCAGAGGGGAAGGAAGGTTTTGGCAATCAGATAAATCTGTGCGGGGACCGAGGATTGAACCCCAGACCTCCAGGACAGAGGTCCGACACCTTACCCCTAGACCGCCAGGTCACCCGTAATGAGTTTAGGCATATGATAAACACAGGAGACACGCCAGACCACTTTTTTTTTTTACAACAGCGTTGTGTGAGTAATAAGAGAGGAAATGAGGAGGAGTTTGGAGGAGAGAGGAAGAGGACCGTGCCAAGGTGGAGGGAGAGAGGTGGTGTGAGGAAAAGAGGTATGTTCCAAACAAACCCAGCCAGTGGCTGGAAGCTGTTCATGATGATATGATACATTTCATTCCCATCACACAATAGTGTCGCAACTCATTTGCTAAGTTTATTCTTCAACCTCTTAGTTCAATTAAATCTCTTCATTAATTAAATGAACTGTACATGTATGAAATTGATATTAATTAATTAGAAAAAAACCTAAATGTTATTCGTCACTAGGTCATCACTCTTGCGATTGGTTTGCTTTAGTTCTCTAATTTTGTATATCCTGGGCCAAGTTTTTTTTTTTTAGATCTTTGTGGTGACCTGGTGGTCTAGGGGTAAGGTTTCAGACTTATGTGCTGGTGGGTCCGGGGTTCAATCCTCGGTCCCGGCACAGATTTATCTGATTACCAAACCCTTCCTTCACCTCTGACAAAACTTGCATTAATCACAACTTGTGAATGTGTGGAATGCCAGGCCTCCACCGTGGTTCGGATCCCACGTTAAACTGTAGGTCCTCCATTTCATTTCGCAATCACCCTACCATTACACATTAGCGTAAGTGCGTACAACCCGAATGGGTAGTAAGACGTGGTGATAATAATAATAATAATAATAATAATAATAATATTATTATTATTATTATTATTATACATCTTTGTACCGTCTTCTAAAAAAATCGCGTGCCATCCGATTCATGAACCCAGTTTTTTACTCCATCTTGAATTTCTCTCTTCCACATCTCCTTCTATAATTATCTTCGTCAAACTATCATGTTATTAAATATTTTAAAATATTTTATTTTAAATTTACACAAGTTTAAAAATATTTTATGTATATATGCTATAATGCTTATTTATATAATTTTTACCTTTACTTAGTTTGATTTATACGTCAATTGGTGTACAGGTATTAATTCTTTTAGCCTTAAGATTGTCATTATATTCATCAATATTAATGTTTAAAACATATTTTATGTAGTTTTATTCTTTAACTTGTAATTATAATTATAAGATAATTGTTTTCAATTCAGCTCACAGATTATACCAAAGTCAATTTTATTTATAAAGTTGGTCAGTATTTAATTAAATGTAACTTTCTTTTGTTAATTTAAGATTCACATATTTTGCAATTTAATATAAAATCTTATTATGTATATTAATAAATGTATTGTCTGATAAGGGTCAAATAATTGCAATACATTAAACTGATAATAAACTTTTGCTTTAATCTTTATTATACTAATAAAATATTGTTTCCCCTTACCAAAACACAATATTTAAAAACAATAATATTAATTACAACCACCCTTTATTCTCACATCTAGGAAAACGACTGGCTTGGATATTCTTTTTTTTTTTATCGATCATTTAAATCTATTGAGATACATAACTCACGGAATAAAATGTTGTCTGAAAAGCGTAAATTTTGAGGACACTTTTCATGATTTTCGGTTTAAAATATTTCTTTTCATCTGATATTCATGTCAAAACTTCTTTTTTTATTATAAAAAAAAGGAAATGTGATGTCAAGTTTGTGATACGAATAACCGTAAAAAGTAAATCAAGCTACAGCGTGACAGTTAATATATAAGAGAGAAAACTTATAATATGTAATATGTAGACTATTTTTGATCTCAACCTCAACAGAATTTTATTTTATTTTATTTTAATAAAAAGGGGGGTGGGTAATGGAATTGGTAGGGGGGGGGAAGGGCACTAAGCTCATTTCCTTACGAAAATGACGTGAAAGAAAATTGGGTTCAAAAACTTAGGAGGGAAGTCAATATTTGAATTTCTGAAACCTCCTCTGATACGTTATAATGGGCGTAAAGGAAGCTTTGAGGGCCTTTTATAGGATACAAATTAAGGTGAAAACTACGTTAAAATGCGTGTTCTTAGTTTCTGCCATTTTCGTGTTGATAGTAGAGGTATTCATTTAACGACAGGACAAGTATTCCTTAACCGTTATGGGAGGGAAAAATAGCAAAGAAGGCATTGACTGCGAACTGCTTCATTATCTGGTAGTGCAATTTGCTTCGAACGTTTAGAACCACAACTTGTGTTTGTATGAGAGAGGTGGAGAGGAAAAATGCTCAAGTAATAAAAATAAAAACAAATTCACTTCCGACCATGCATTAGAGGAAAAACACCTTCCTCTTGGAACACTGGTCTGAGGATGATGTAGAATTACTTCGAAACTAGTGGTCAAAAGGTGACTGCTCAGTGATCACACAGCTTCACAACTTAAGTAGAAAGGGATAACTACTAGAATCTTCAAACAGTTAACTGCAACTTTTTATATTTATTTATTAATTTTTCACCATTTTCACCAACCTTTTCTAAAACTAATTCTGCAGGATTTCTGTTTCAACTACAATTCAATTTCCATCTACATTTTCCAAACTTGTTTAATATGTAATACAATTCATTGCAAATGTTAATATTTAATATATTTTCATTACATATAGATTGATTCACAAATAAAATAAAAATTAATATAATTAATTGTTAATTTTAAAAAATATTAAGAAATATTCGAATTCTCAAACTTCTCGAACTCTTTTAATTACCATTTTTTATTTTGTATGTCAACTTGTTTTGGCACGCTAATCCAAGGGTCCCGAGTCCGATTCCCGTGTCCAGGTATAATTTTCTAAATTTACGAATAGTATATTTGATGTGGCTATAATATCTGTAGCCTATAGATAATGCTAGTGGCAGAGCTCCCCCCGTAATCACCACCGCCAACAGTGCTACTGCCAAAATTATCTAAGGCAAACTATTTTTCACAGGAATCTAGTGGCATCTGATTTGTATTTTTGGGTTAGAAATGTTGCCTGAAGCTTCTCAACAGTATAATCACAGAATGCACAGGATTTCTGAAAGGAAGCGCTGGTGTAAAAACGTATGTCTATGTATCCCGTCCACAATGTGATTAAATTCAATTGTCTCTTTACCTCCCCCCCCCCTCCTTCCTCGTAGTCGGTGGGTGCAGGTCCATTGGTCCACCATTGAATCATTTCAATCACCAAGGATTTCCTGTACGATTAATTGGACAAGTGTTAGTTTTTTCTAAGAATTAATGTTGTAAAGAAACCTCATTACTAATTTAAATTGTTAAAAAAAATGACACCTGAATATGGGCTACAGCCCCGGGACCTTTGGTTTGGCTCACCAATACTCTACCACTTAGCTATCCAGGGTTTGTCCCCTGCTCAGGGATGTTATTCCCCCAGAGTTTAAGTTTGAGTCCATCATAGACACAGATTCAGCCTTAAACTATTAGTGAGGAATAACGCTGAGCAGGCGAAGACGCTTGGATAGATAAATGGTAGAGCATTGCCATTTTAAGCTAGAGATCCCGGGTTCGTGTTTCAAGTTTAGGTAACATTTTTCAAACAATTGAAATGAATTAAATTGTTTTCTGCTCCATAGCGACAGGGCCAGAACTGCAATGGTAAGAAACTTGTGTGTTGAAATTTGAGATTTCATTATTTTGTGCATATAGCCTATAGTAAGACGCGGTGCCGATAATAACACACTATGTTTATCGTGTTTCTTAAGGTTCGTATTTTAATATGAGATTCGGTATTGGTAGGTGAAATAATAATAATATTGCGAGTCTGGGTTAAAGCATTCGAAGAATGGAAAGATTTACCAGTAAAAGTGCGTTATTTGTTGCATTGCACCTTAAATGAAATACGTATTGTTTATCAGTTGATTCTTAATTTATTATTTTTTTATTAGCACCACGTCTTACTACCCGTTCGGGCTATACTCACTTACGCTAATGTGTAATGGTAGAGTGATTGTGAGATGAAATTTAGGACCTACAGTTTAACGTGGGATCCTAACCACGGTGGAAGCTTAGCATTCTCCACATTCATTTATAATATAAAATGGAGGGGGAACCAATGCGTCTTACTACCCGTTCGGCTTATACACATTTGAAATTTTACCCTAAGGTGTTAGGGAAGAGAAAGAGTCTATTTTTTGGAAGTGTACCTAAATTTGCGTGGAGGGTTAGTATAGAACAATTTATTAAATGGAAACCTCAATACATCTGAACAGAATCTGAACCCTACTCTCGCCATCATCGACATTACAGTCTTTTGCGAAAGAAGTTTTAGACTAGACATGTAAATCTAGCGACCCTAATACTTATTTTCTGCGGCCCGTGGACCTTATGATTGACCAACACACAATGCAGTGCTTTCTTCGTCTATTTCCTCTCGCCACCTCAGAGATAAAGTATTGTGATCGTCAAAAATATAGAACTCAAGATTTTTTTATAAACGTCGACGTTTCATGATCCCATGAAACCGAAGAAGTGGTTTTCGTAATTCTATCTGTCTGTACCTCGAGTTGGAGCCAAAACTACTATTTTAAACTAAAACTGGGTATCTAGTATTGTCATAAAGTCCCACAAAGGTTTTTTTTAAATTAGATTTCAAACCCTAAAATTAAGGGTAGTTTATTAAAAGTAAAAAAGAGAAAAATTAATTTAATCAAAATTCGCTCCAATGATTTTAATTAAATGCTATATATAGACATTGTTTATTATTATAAACAAGATGGCAATTCTCATTTTCTCATGAATATGAATTTGATGATACTTCATATAAGGACAATTATCTATTTTCATAATGTCTTCACTATTATTTGAGATACGAAATAACTCATCAATGTAAATATGTAGTATTGTTAAAGATACAAATCATTTATTTGAAATAAAATTTTATAAAACAAATAATTTCTGAGCTCTGAGCAAATATATTTAGTTTTTAATTCAGGTCTTTGAAAACTAATTTGATTATTATGCTCTTTGGTGGAAAAAGATGTTTCTCTTTTCTCAATTCTTTTGTAACAGTGTTCCTATTTCCTAATGCCATAGAGTAAGACGTAACAGTGTATATTATTTCATTTATTGGTGACCTGGCGTTCTAGGGGTAAGGTGTCAGACTTCTGTGCCGGCGGCCGGGGTTCAATCCTCGGTCCCGGCACAGATTTATCTGATTACAAAACCCTTCCTTCACCTCTGAACGTTAAACTGTAGGTCCTCCATTTCGTCTCACAATCACCCTACCGTTACACATTAGCGTAAGTGCGTATAACCCGAACGGGTTGTAAGACGCGGGGATAATAATAATGATAATAAATAATTGCGCATATCCTAAATGGTTAGTAAGACGCACTTAAATAATGAAACCATGGAAACATTAAATTGCTGATTATAGTGATGAGGAACGAAAGGCTCATAAAATATATAATAAATTTGAGAAAACAATTGAAACCATGATGTGTATCTTTAGCCTTAATCGGGCGCTCATTGGACTAAAGGCAGGGTGGTAGGTGAAGCGATAAAAGGTCAATATTTTTGCAGTTTTTATAGAAAAATATTTTTTGACCACTCTACCCGTAAGTCAAATATTTCTTCAGTAGAAAAATGGTTTAATTTCCTTCACATGGCAATATCAACAGTAATTGTTGAATATCTGTCAAGAGCATAGTGACATTAATTTGATGAGAAACTTTTTAAATGAATATAAAAAGTTGTCAAACAATTCCAGGAAACCATTGACAGATATCCAAGAACTGTCGAGTTCAACATGTGGAGAAAATTAAACTATATGTTTCTATTATTTGATTGCTTTTGACAAAAAAAATGTTAATCTAGAGATAAAAACTACAAAAAATTGTCCTTTTCGAGTTTTCTACACTAACACAGGTTGGCTGTGAGTTCATTTGTGAAGGGATTGAACAAAACTAAACCATGTGTAAAAAAATACATATATAAAGAATTAAAAAACTAAACGTTTTTAATTGTATTTGATAATATGTTTCAGCTCTTTGGGAAATGTTACCCCCTTATAGCATATTTAATTTAGGTATGCGTTTTCAGGAACGAATTTTATATAAGATAAGATGCATAGGTTGTAATTTGTACTCAAAACAAAAACAAAAAAAATCTTGTGTTAGAATATTTTAAAGATCATATTTATGTTTTTAATTTATGTGTCTGAAAATCTAACTACGGTTTCAAATTATTATGTTTTATGTGTTGCTTCCACAAACAATAATTTTCATCATTCATTATTATTTTTCCTCTCTATTTTCATTTGCTAATGCTAGATTAAAAGATAAACTAGACAGGATAGTCGCATGTAACAAACAAAAATCGACGTAAAAACACTTTTTTTCGTGTCAATAACTAAAACCTATATAGTAAAAATGTTGTAGATATAATTTGTTTTAACTCTATCAAAATGTAGCGTATTTTTTAAAAATTAAACATTAATACAAATCATAAAAAAGAACTTTCTGCGACAAAGTGTGAAAATTATTGCTGCTGTTGGTACAAATGGCTCAGCCCCAGTGAGGACAGTGAGATTGACTGGTATGCTCAGCTCTTACTAGGAAGGTTTAAACTTAGTTCGAATCCCATAAGGGGGGGAAATGTATAAAGTTTTACATATCGGAATTCTGACATTTAGTTTTTTTCTCGTAATATTTTTTCTTACCTCTAACTACCTGTTCAAGTCATACGAATATGTATTATTACACTAATAAGCTAGAAATGAGGAAGGCTGAATTTCTAGGAAATGTATGCGCATTTTTATGTAAAGATAATGGAAAATTATTTAGGACAAATACTCCTCTGGGATTCAAACCCTGATCTCCCTATCATCGGCAGCCTGCCTTTCATTGCCCGTCTGAGATATCGGAATTTTTAATCTAATGGGGTAATTATGAGTAATGTAAAATTTATAGGAAATGTGACCCTAATTGATAGGAGGGTTGGTGAGGAACTGTTTTGGAAATTTAAGCTCAGCGGGATTCAAGCCCAAAATTCTGTCACCAGAAAATCAGACCTTATTATCTTGAATTTAATCCACGTCCTCAAAGCTGCGGATAGTAACAATGTAACTGAATACAATTGCTATCATATTATTATTTTATTACGTTCAATACAATAACTTAATCTGATGATGAAATAATAGGAATGCTACCCGCCTCGGTGGCGTAGTTAGCTAACGCGCTAGTCGTGTTGAGCTAAACTGCCGAGGACGGGGAAATTAAGGTTCTAATCTCACTTGAGTGAACTGGGGGTGGGGGGTCCTAAATGATTAAATGGTTTTCCACTCTTCCTACACGCAAATGCGGGTTCACTTCCTCTAAATTCAATATTCCCAATTTCTAATCCATTACTTAGCGTAACTAGTAGGCCTACTTAGGCGTATAAGCCGAACGGGTAGTAAGACGCGGTGCTAGATTAATTAATAATATTGCTATTTAGAAGAAGTGGCTTCATAAAATCGAAAGAGAGAAAATGAGAAAGTCACAATAATAAATCTTATTTCTGAAAGCACAAATTGATAGGGTTGTACTGTTGCACCCTCTCTGAGTCCTAATACTACCCGACCAGTGAAAGTAATAAAAGAGAGAGGATGAACTTAACATACAAGATAAATGGATATTATAAAAAATTTAATTCAACAAAATGAGCAGTTTATTCAATTGAAAGAAAAAGCGCAGTAAACAGTACATCGTCTCATTATATCATAATGAGTTCTGTTGGAAATTATACTCGAAGTAAACAACTTTACATAATTAAAGTTGCGCAAGGGTTTTAACAAAAGGAAATATGAAATCCATCATTATATTGAAAGACCAGTCTATATGAGACAATACTACAGCGTATTTATTTAAATGTGATACAAAAATCTAAGGGCCTAATGGGTGCCTTGATATGGTTCCAAAGGTTTCGTAATTCACAGAAAACGATATCATAAATATATAGTAATTTAAATTTGACGATCACACAAGGGTATTTACAAAACTTGAGGGTTTGACTACCAGACCTAAGCCAAACTATCTGATCTGACAGAGAATATAGGACACACAGTTCCCAAAATAGATAAACAAAACTTTAGCTGTTCAAACAGAACTTACGTTACAAAAGATTAAAGTTATCCTAATTCAAATTCCAATAAATAGTTACATCACGTTACGTTAATTCAAACCATAATTTCAAATATGAAAAGTTACTTCAAAAAAAAAACTGGAATACTCTACAATTCCAAACAAATATTAACATGTCAACTTCTAATTAGCACGTAACTGAAAATATTTACGAGAATAAATACAAAAGTACAAGTCCAGCGCCCGAGCGGCGACATTTTAAAGATAGAGTATTTAAATTAAATTGGTGATTAAATTATAATTACGTTATATTTTGAAACAGAATATTTTATGTAAAAAGTTTAAAGTTAATAAAGAAGCTAGAGTTCATAACTCCAATCGTCTAAGCGACGATTTTGATACATTTTACAAGTATTTCTCCCGCCATTTTCCAGGTCCATGACAATGATCTGTCGTCGATCGTTGATCGTAGAATAGTCAATTATTGCACGCATGCATAGCCATTATATAGGGATTTCGTTGTTATGGGGGGGATACAAAAAACACACGCGGTGACGTCACGATGCCTGCAAAATGTCACGTAGAACTTTGTTGATGTTGTTGATAGTTGTTCTCGCTCCATCGGAAAATTAGCACATTTCCAATCACCCGATGTTTTGAAGGAGGTTCTTCTCCCCTCCGTCAGAGGTCAGCTACGTAAGTATCTTCCAGCAGGCGTTGGTCGTTCATGTCCCATTACTTGCTAGTCCATATCGAGCGTCGGAACGAGTTGTTGATACACCGGACCTCTCTTGCCCCAGTCGCCGGTCTTGGATTCCCGTGCGTCGCTCAGCCTAGCAGGATTCTATTGAAAGCAGATTCATATTGTAAATACTTGAACAGATTATTTATTACATTGATTTGGGTTGAGTCGTGAAACATATTGTCCAGCATTGTTATATTATGTCTTCTTAGCCTACAAGAACTACAACAGCGAACAATACTATTGTAGGGATCCTAAATGTAATTGAATATATTGGAGCGGGTAGTATGATTTGATGCGACACATCCATTTACGTCAGTATGGGGCGTGGTCCAATTGTAACATTATATGACGTAATGTTACAGTACAAAGTTTCGAAATGTTGAGGTTGAAGGTCAACTCTCCCTCACTTTGACTTCGAAACCTATAGTGACAATATTTAAACTTCGAAACATTTCTAAGGAAGAAGAAACCTTTGCTATTTTATGAAAAACTTTTTTAAATATCTCAGAAATTATTATATATTACATCATAAAATTATTTTTAGAGTAGCTACTAAACATTTTTTTAACACCAACAGTTTTTATTTTGTTTTTAAATGGATGGTATCATGGCGCAGTCAACTTAACGTTCACTCAAATTAAGAGTTGTCCAGAATACTTTCACGTTACGTAAACGTTAAATGAAGTGTACAGTAGCCCCATGGCTTCTTTGGTGCTAACTGACAGCTCATAGCTGACTTCTGACAGTATAGGTATATACCTAAATTTTGATTGTCAAAAGTGACAGCTGCTAAACACATGTTTTTGCAGATCCTCTGGTTCGGCATAGAGATACATAATTTGGTCTGGTAACTTTTTAAAGCTGTCAATTGTCAGCTGTGAGCTGTCAGTCAGCACCAAAGAAGTCCGGGGGCTACTGTACCATGTGTTGTAGCTGGTCAATCATGTTGCAAGATTTTTTATATTTTTTTTAGCACCGCGTCTTACAATCCATTCGGGTTATACGATTATGTACTAACTAAGCTAGGGGTGTTAGGGATTAGGATGGCTATACTTAGAAGAAATGTACCCGCATTTGCTTAAAGGAAGAGTGGAAAATCATTTTGGAAAAACCACTCTTATTACACCTGACCGAGATTCGAACCTTGGTCTTCCCTTCATCGGCAGTCTAGTCTACTGCGAGAATAGCGCGTTAGACAAAGAGTAATTTAATTGAGTCTCTTACTTGCTTTGGTGGACACATGGTCTAAAACGTCGCTCTCGTATTAAACTAGACTTTCGATGACAGAACGATTAGAGTTTAAATACCGGTCTGGTGTACTTAGGGTGGTTTTTTCCTAAATGGTTTTTCATTCTACCTTCACGAAAATGAGAGTACACTTCCTAAATATTCCACTTTTCTCGACCTTAACACATTCTTGCATAAGTTATTTGTATAGCATGAACAGGTAGTAAGACGCGGTGCTACAAAAACTATTGAAAAAACCTCAAAAGACTTGTACTAGAAAGGTATTCGATTATAACCACCGTCAAAAGATTCCAAGTTTGACTTGTTTCCTTTTTGATCCGTCTGTTCGGTGGATATCGCAGTTTCCTAGGTGAATCCCAAATGCTGAATATTAATGGTTTGAGACACGGATCGGCACTGACTTGACTGAAAGCCGGTTTTGAAAGGATCCCCTACTGGTGAGGTATCTTCCCCTTTGAGCACCCCTCTCTTTCATCACCCTTTACAAATCTAAAATGTCAACGTCGAAACTGGGAGATGGATGTCTATAGCGACTGCCACAGAACAAAGGTAAGCGGTTAGTGTGTTTTGGGGTGTTTTTTTTTAAATTGTGGCACAAATAAATGAGGTGTAGTTGGATGACTTTGTGACACAAATTCCGCACCAAATATTGGCATAAGTTTACGAATGTGTGCTATAATAGGTGCTGCCAACTTCTAGGACTGTTTTTACGTGAGATGCTTTATCAAAATGGATACGAAACGTCAACTGCTGCGTACTAAAAAAATTATTGCTGATCTAAAGGTACTAGCTTCAATACCTGGCACGATATAAATATGGTAACTATAAATTGTAATTTTGGGGAGGGGCTCCAGG
>CABFOW010003608.1:0-13978 GCA_902141385.1 Timema californicum
TAATATCACAAACCAATCAACCAATTTCGACTGAATTTTATGTGACAATTATTTTTTTGTTACGTAAATCGACCCATAGTTAAGGCCAGGAGAAATTAAAGAAGGATAATCGAGTCAGTGTATGTGATTGAAGGAGTGAGGGGTTGAATTTAGAGATGAAGTAACTTTCAGCGACCGGTACTTAATCAAGAGTTTTGCTAATTGGATGTAGCAGTGTTTGTAAAAGCGAGAGATGATGTTTGGGTGTATTTAGGTTAGTTTCACTTTTCAGTTATCTCTCCACCAGAAACTAAACTCGTTAAGTAACTGAGAGAGTATCCAACTTGAATGCTAACTCGAAAACAAACTTCACTTAGTCACCGTAGATTAGGTGTGATCTAACGCGAAAGGGATAGTGAATCTCTCTCAAAACTAATACAACACCAAATTCTGTACATTTGTGGATAGCTCAGCTTAGTTTGACTAGCAAGCCAGGGACCCTATTGGATTTATATTTAGCCATATCACAAATAATTAGTCATTTAAATACATAACTTCAAGGTGTCAAATTGTGTTGTTGTTATTATAATTAATTCTAAATTATGTAAGGGCCAACTAGTGATCAAATGACAACTACCACGTAATCATACAAGCAGTAAGATATAGCACACTATCATAATACTGTGCACTTTGTTTTTAAATATTTGTAAATATTTTTTACAGTTACCAGATAAAAACTATAAGTAGTAACGATGAAATAATAAATATGATGGATTCCAATGATACAGTATATACATTTTGACGCTTAAAATTTATTAGAGCATTTGAAAGAATTAATCCGAAAATTATTTACACATTTAGGCACTCATTCCCATTTAAATTTAGCCAATTTTTCCAAGAGCATCTAAGGGACTATCCTCAAAAATGGATAGCTTTGTTTTTTATATTATTTTATATTTTTAAGAAAATAAATAAATTTTCCTGATATTATGGACCTAGGTTAAGGAAACTAGTGTTAATGTAATTCCATTGCTTTCTGGTGAAATAAGGCGTCCGGCTAGGTCAGTGAGAAAGTATTAATCGCTGTAAGGCTAAACGGCTTAAAATACAACAATCCATGTCATTTTCTGAAAATCTACTGCTCTATTATTTCTAAGTTTATACTCCCTTTAGCTCTTAGCCTATAACCACTCTTTGTCATGTCAAAGAGAGAGAGAGAGAGGAGAAAGCAAACTACGAAACTTCTAATCTCAAGTTAAAGAGGAAAGCTCGCTGACAGTTCCATGAATCTTATGATATTCTTGAATAAAATAGCCAAAGCTATTATTTATGCATTTTAGTGAGGATTACTCCATCTAGATGTAATATTATTAAAATTGAAAAATGACACCTGGACACGGTAATCAAACCCGGGACATTTGGCTTAGTACGCCAATGCTCTTACTCTAGTACCTACTAGTACCAGTACTTGCTACAGTAAGTTCTAGTATTTACTAGTACTAGTACTTACTACAATAAGAGCATTGACGTACTAAGCCAAAGGTTCCGGGTTCGATTCCCGTGTCCAGGTGTCATTTTTAAATTCTCAGAATATGATATTAAGATATTCTGTTTTGATCCTAACTCAAAATTATTGTATTTGTTTGAGGGATGCTAGATCTATAGTACTTTTCCATCAGGCCTAGTATCATATACACGCAACCATGCTTAAAAAATCGTTAAAAATGAAATAATTAAATATTTTTCTATTAATAAAACTCAAACTATAGGATTGTTATGGAAAAGGAGCTAAGTTGGAATCATTCGACTTTATTTTGGCGTGAACCGTATTTTGAAATAACGTATTGTAGAATTAAATATTACGCCAGAGCTGAACGTATGCACAGAATGTTCTCGTTTACCGAGGTGGCCCCCTTAAGGTCATAATATATCTGTGTAGAAAATAAGGTGTTCTTTCAATATCAACAGTTATTTATTATATAGTGTTCGCAAAGCGGCCTTGCGATGAGAAACCTTTTAAGTGAAGAATAAAATGTTGTCACGAAATCCCAGGACACCCTCGACAGATATTTAAAAATTGTTGTGGGCACCATGTGAAGAAAATTAAACTCTATGTTTATAATGAATAAATAATGGATTTATTATGACCAAAAAAGGTTTTTTTAAAAAAAACTGTAAAATCACTGACTTTTTCCGCATACATTTCCATCCCACCTTAAGATGAGATGGGAGAGATCGCGAGTTAAAGTCCGTTGTTTTAAATAGTTTTCATAATAAAAAAACATTTGTGGTTCAAATAAATATAATACTGTTTCAGTAAAAATATATTTAATTTATTTTTTTATAATTACTAATAATGACAATTTTGTCTTTTTATAAACCATCCCACATGAACTCAGTGCTATTTGAACATACGCTCTTCATTTGAAGAATTACAAATTGTTCAAGTTTCATGATGCCAATGACAAATTTTCAAGAAATGCTATACTTAAATAGAAAATGCAAATAAAATTATCTACTGAAGTAACTTTTAATATATTTTGGACCCAAAGTGTTTTAAATATGATAACTACAATTTTAATGTACGGGTCTTTGATAAGCATTCTCTTTTAATCCACCATAAATGCAATTGAACATAATTTTAAAATCGCTCAAATGAATTAAGAATAGTAAAATAAAGCCGACTCGTACATATGTCGTTTTTCCCTCGAGCATGAGGTTAGTAAACGCATTGGACAGCAAGCAGCAGCACCATGTTGTAGCCTACAGTTACCACGAGTTAATCGTCAGGATGAAGTGGTTCGAGGTTATAAAGGGTAGGGAAAGGGGAGGTATGGAGTCCAGTGGGAAGTACCCCTCCTTCCAAATCCCACCACCCTAGGGCAGAAACCACCCCAAAGCTTCAAACCACATACCCATGCAAGTTAGCATGGTACCACGGGCAAGACTAATGGTTGTTAATGGACCATCATTCCACTCTCACTCATCCGACCCCACCCCCTACTTTCCCTCCCTAAACCATCGTTCAAAATATAACCCCCTTCATCCCCTACAATTTTGACCCGCAGGCTTTCCCTATACAGGAGTATACTGGAAAAGGGGGTGGGGTGGGTGGGTATGAGGGACTTTGACCTTCTCCCTACATATGTGTGTATGTGGCTGTTGCGAGTATCCACGTGAATTATGGGTGGTTTGTTGCTTCGAAGGGACGAGAAGAAGGGAGAGGGGAAAGGTTTCTGTCAAGTCCAGGCGGCGTTGAGAACATCAGTTTCGTGTTCGTGAATTTAGTTTCTCTCTCTCTCTCTCTCAAAGCTCTACCTCTCTGTCATCCTTCTCCTCAACCAATTTTAAGGGGGTTGAATTAAGAGGCCATCAGTGATAGAACTGACGTGTGTTTCGATGGTGTGAACGTTACTGTGTGAATATTTATGATATTTAGTATTATAGATAATATGACATTAAAGTATTCTTATGAATCGTAGTTCCAATAGGGTAAGTCCTATTACTACGTGGTTAATTCCCTTCGAGAGTCTCCACGTGGTTTGAGAATTCACGTAATTAAACTAGTGCTTAAATATTACTTATTTTTGACATGTATCTTTGTTAAAATGAACAAATATTTATAAACGGCTATAGATTGTGACAAGATTTTTTTTGAAAAAATTCGAATATTACTCTTAAGAAACCAACAAAATGGCGATGACAATATCAGCTGTTTTTCACATTACGGGAAACACCATATATTTAGTTTAAAGTGGTATTTGATAGATAGCGTTACTAGTCTCAGTCAAAGTATCGTAACCGCGTGCACACGATTCCACGTGACTCTAATACATGTAATAGATGGCATACTATATATTGTATATCTTAATGCTATGTAATTATGTATTTACAAATATTATACGTAGTTGAATATCATTTTGTTTACAGAATTATTTTTGTATAAAATTAATCTTGAAGCATAATCGAGTTTTATTTCTGAATTCAACATTTTACTGTATTATAAAATTTAATGAGACTACTAGTTTAACCAATCACAAAATAAAATGTCAAATTGATATATATATATATATTGTATAATATTCATATGTATATAAATATATACATATATTCACATAGGCATGATGTATATGAACTTCTTTACAAGCTACATTTGTTCAACATACAGTAAATCGTGTAATGCGTAGTTATATAAAAAGCTATGAGGGTTTTTTCTATTTTATTTCTATGAATGTAGATCGATCCTTATTGACTGACAAACGATTAGGAGTAACCACAGTACAGCTGATTACGACGACTAAAAACCTTGGGGTAGTTATTGTTTTAAATCTTAAATGTACAGTTCAAGTAGCTTCGACTTTCATGAAAGTGTATAACTGTATAGGCTTATATTCACTGATAAATTAAAAAAACTTTCTACCAGAATCTGTGCAAACCATCCTTGTCCAGAGCTTAATAATTGTCACACTTTGACTACTGTGATGTAGTTTAAAATGACTTAAAGAATGATATATCAAAACGACTACAACAACTACAAAATACATGTGTTCGATACGTACTTAACTTTAAACGGTATTGACGTAATTCAATGCATTTGATTAAACTGCGTTGGTTAAGATAAATAAAAGTTGATGGCTAGACTTATTATTATTTCTTCACAAAATATGATCGATATCTCAGCTTCAATAGCTCTCCTCACGATTTATATTTCTTAAGGATAAACAGACCCCTCGTTTTAGAACACGAATTCACTTTTCATAATATTTATTCATATGTATGGATTCTAAATATATGCTTGTTCTTTTAGTCTCTTGGAACAAACTAGTTAGCTCGACTCGTCACCTGACATCCTAAATTCCCTTTAAGCGTTCGGACATACCATATTTTTTTAACGTTCATTACTGTTTGTTGTTTCTAGCCTGTGGACTAGGTCAGTATTTTTATTCAAGTCATATAAATTTCACTACCGGCTTTCTAGGCTTAATATGTCTTATAATCCAACTTAAGACTAGAATAGGCACAACAACCAGTCCTAGGCCATTAATTCATCACTTTGAACGGGTAAATTCAAATTTAATCAATGATAAATTTTCAGTCAAGCTGGGAATTGAACCCGGTATCCTTAGTTCAGTAGGCAGACACGCTACCAACTAAGCTAAGATATCAAATCGGTCACACATTATATCTGGTCAAATAAGCTAAATTGATTTCTTGAAATTACTTTATCTATTAATAAATGCAGAAGTGAGCGTGCGAAAGATTTTCAACTAATGGAGTTTTCCTTTTAATCCTAAATTTTATTATTATTACAATTAAAATGTGTTTGTATTTCAATAAATGTAATATTTTAAGTTTTATTTAAACTCTGGTTAGCGAGAAGAGAAGGCGAACGTCTTAACTTCATCATATAATTAAAGGCCATTGTTATTATTATTATTATTATTATTATTATTATGATTTGAATTCTTGTCAGCACCATTGAACAATCTTACAAAGGTTTAAGACGCTGCCCTACGAAAGTGAACGGTGCGGGCGGCACAATGTAGTTTGAAGCGAAGCGGGCGAATTTGCGCGATGGTCCTGCGTGGGCTAATATATTTCACTATTCAAGCAACCATTGTTTTAAAAACACTGCACTTCATGAGGAGAACACCAAACTTGGCATACATCATGTCCACACCTATTGTCAACGTTGAGGAAGGGGAGCCTTCTGAAACCTAGTCCCTCAACAAAATGGTAGTCACATTTCCTAAAATGGCTGTCATAAAATTTAAATTACTTTAATTATTTCAAAATGTGAGCTTTAGGTGTCTAATTATATGCTGTTAGAGATGCTGAATTCAAAAAAAGGCTCAAAAACGTTGTCAGAAATTCAACATGACCAAAATGGTCCCCGTGTATCAACTATAATGTGATAGGTTTTTTTTCTTTTCTTGCTAATGCTGAATTCAAAAAAAGGCTCAAAAACGTTGTCAGAAATTCAACATGACGACCAAAATGGTCCCCGTGTATCAACTATAATGTGATAGGTTTTTTTTCTTTTCTTGCTAAAGTATTTAACGAAAAATATTCAATATCTTTTTAGAAATTCTAAGTTGTATGAAGGTAAGCGTTGGCTGCTAATTAGTGGGTGATGCAAATAAAGTGTCAGATCACTATTCCCACTACGACCTCAATAATTTGATTATTGTTTTATTTACACCAAAATATGTATATTTTTCAAGGTGTAAGATATGATTTTAAATAAATATTCTCAAACTATCATTTGTGTAAAAAAATATTTAAAACAAATATTATAAAATTAATATATTTGTGTTTTAACGTGTACATCCAAACACCCCCATCCTATCAAATAAATACAAATTCATTTATCTTATAAGCTCAGCCTTAAACATTTGGACAAGTTGAAACATCCATTTTCAGCCATCATCAATGGTCCTTCCGGCTGGGGAAAGTAAAATTTTTTAACCGACTTTATCCGTTACTTGGACACATTGTGTGATGTTAAATTCTAAAAATCACCTGGTATTATGCTTTATGGCAACCGGGAATCAATCACGATGGGCCAGGTCCTGAAATACTTTATCAATGAATTCACAAATCATAAGAAACCACGGTCCAAGCACAAGCCATTGCATCATGAACAGTACTTTTCTTCTCAATAAATGTTCTTAAATGACATTGATATATTGAAGAAAAGTTTTATGAATTTTTGTAATCTTTTGTGGGAACCTAAGGTGACCTTATACCACTGGATGCTCGCATGGGTTTTGATGCTGAATTCATGAACACGCTGAGATATTCTGAGAAAAAAGGTATTGAGCTGTACCAATCGTTTGTTTCTGAAAAACTTGTTCAAGTATTCACTGTGAGAATCTTCGCAACTATGAAGGTGCATAAACTGAGAATTTTTAGGCAGAAGAGAGGTAACAGTACTGGATAAAGTACTGTCCAGAATCTACAGAGTGACATACATCTCTTTCAGAGATGTCTTATTGTCAGTATGAATAGAAAATTTTATATGGAATTTATTTTAAAGTATGAAAACAGTCCCTATCCTCCAAGTCGGTCTTCTACTGGTCACCTTCAATATTCAATAAGAAAGGCAGATTTACTTCATCCTCTTGAATAAATGATGAATAAAAACGATCGCAGATTTAAAGGTACATGTGATACCATTGTGTATGATGGAGCTGCTCTCATTCACTCAATTCAGCTACGCGTGCCTCTTGCCTTTGGAGAATACTGCCTTCAGGAATTACATCAAGGAATTGTGGGATTTATCCAGAGTGTCTCTGTTAAAAGCTTTGTCATGGTTTGGGATATGTACAGTACATAAAGTTTAATTAAGAGCCTAAGTGATGGTAGAGGGGTGAGGGAAATTGACGCCCAGTTCTACCATAGTCACCTGTACCTTGCAATTGGTGTGATTTTCTTAGAAATAACTATGACAAGATCAATATTTTCTCTCTCTTAGGAACGCATCTAGTTGAGAATGTAATAGTCATCTGTACCTTGCAATTGGTGTGATTTTCTTTGAAATAACTATGACAAGATCAATATTTTTTCTCTCTTAGGAACGCATCTAGTTGAGAATATGCAAGTTGCCAAGGACATAACTAACATAACAGATAAATATGTCAGTTCTGAAACTGCTTCAAAATAAGTCTTTTGTTGGACTAAATTGCATTTCCTTAGAAGAGGCAGATGGATGTATTGTAGTGCATACAAGAAGTGCAGTCATCCATGGGAGGCAAGATATTCTCATAAGAACCGTTGATAGCGATGTTTTGGTTCTTTATAAATCTTTCGTCTTTGATTTGAGAACTTTTGACCTCTAAGAACTTGGGCTTCGATTAACTTTGGTCATAAGCAAAGGCACATTCCAGCTTACACCTGCGCCCTGGCACTTGGTTCAGAGATATCTGGCACTCAGAGGGGCTTCCACGCGTTCACAGAATGTGACACAGTTTCGACATTTGCATTCCATGGGAATCTCAGTGCTTGGAACACATGGAAGTAGTTACAATAAGGCTACTTCCGCATTTGCTTCCATTTCAACTCAACTTCCAGAACTGCAAATGGAGGTGTTTCATGAGCTAGAACAATTTGTAGTTTGAATGTATAATAAGAAATATTTAGGAATAATTTTGGATAAAACAAGACTTATTATTTCGGCTTCTGAAGAAAAACTGTTTGGCATACCCCCTCCAACATCAGAAGAATTCTGACACCATTATTTGAGAGCTTTTTTTTTATCAAGGTGGCCACATTTCGGGTCAGTGCATGAACCCATATGAGAAAATCCCTAGTTCAGATAATTGGGGATGGATGAAAGATGGTTCAAAACTGGCTGGTGAAGTGGACTTCTCTTCCCACAATATGGCAGGGCTATTGTGATCTTGTAAAGTGCAGATACAAAGCAGGATACTCCTCAACTTCATACTTCAACTGTAGACACTCCCTGGTAGAATGTGTGCCTCTCCTGTGTGTTAGTTGCAAGAATTACATGAACATGAACATGGGGTTCTATGTATTCAGTCTCAAACTAACAAATATAAGTGATTTCACAAATTACAGTTGTGATATTTTTATTAATACCAATGATGCAATGTGTGATGAATTTCCCCTTTATTTTCAGAGAAGAGGATGCTACAGAAGATATGGACATTTATGATGGGATCATAGATAATATGGTCATAGATGATACCATCATAGATGATACAGTCATATATGATGTAGAAAAACATGGTTTTTGATTGGATACTATGTTTTATATAAACAAAAAAATTTCAATTATTTTTCAAATATTGTACGTTTGTCAGTTTTTAAATGTGTAATAATGCTATTTCAATAAAAATTGTAGTTTTGACATTTTTGTACCATTTCCTTAAAAATGTTGGCCATTTTATTTACTACATCCACTGATTAGAAACCAACTCTTACCTTCATACAACTTAATATTTTTAAAAAAGGTATAGAATACTTTTCGTAAAATACTTCAGCAGGAAAAGAAATACCCTATCACATTACAGTTAATACAGGGTGGCCATTTTGGTTGCCATGTTGTCTATCTTGTCCTATGAACTTCTGACCGCGTTTTTGAGCCTTTTATGAATTCAGCATCCTTAAAAACATATAATTATTTTGACGTTATTTGCCAACCTAACATGTATTTTTCTATATTTTTCTAATTTTTGTGAATAGTTTCCTATTTATTTTCGTGGAAAATTAAGCACTTCAAAGTTCTGCCGCTGTGTTGCCGGCCTGACAAATAATACTATTTACATCCTTTCAATAAAATAAAAGGACGCAAGGAACAACGTAAAACATTGTTTAAATAATTTAAATAAGTAATTTTGATTTAAGGAAGAACACTTACCTTTTATTAAATATATTAATTATCCTTTTAAGAAGTTTGTTGACTTATTTATAATGAACGTCAGCCATGATTAATTTCAACGCATGCGCAGATCTGTCAAACAAGTGAGTCCCTTTTTTGTAAAAGAAGAAAAAAGAAAAAGCAAGGCTAGATGTAAATAACTCAACACCAGCGCGCTTTTCAATTCTGGCTGATAGAAATAAACATTTAATTCTTTAAGAAAACATTGTTTATATTCATTTGGATATATTTAAATATTTAAATTATACTTCCATTCTATTTGATTATAATCCCTAGTCCATAGCCAACATTTTATCTTTGGACTTGGAAGTAAAAATAGAACATTTTTAAATTTGATTTTGGAATACTTTTTGTAGGAGACTGGGTCTTCTTCCTCGGTGTTGGTCTAACATGGAGCTGAATCTGTGGAGCTCTTAATTTAATTTATTTTTAAAGTGAAGTAATGGATGAAAAGTAAAGTGTGAGTATCAAATGGAAAGTTAAGTGTATACGCAAAAGCTAGACTGTTTATTTTTTTAAGAATTGTGGACGAGTTACTAAAGTGAAGCAAATTTCTGAAGTTGGTGTTGTTTCAATATGGACTAATTCATTGGTGAGGTTAAACCACCTCTTCAACTTTAAATGTATATATGTATATATAAATATATATATATATATATATATTAATCAAAAATGAGAATTCATGTGAGAACTTTCAGAAAGACTATCTAATTCAGAGAATTAATTAAGATTTCGTTTTATGTCTAAATATTAATTGAATGAATTTTTTTCTATCTTATTTTTGTTTCAACAATACTATTTTATTTTTTGTTAAATTAGAATTAGAATTATCCAGAATTCCATAGGTAGGATTTGGATGTGGTAAAAAAGGAAACAATAATAAACCCACAAAAGCTACAATAATTATTATTCTATAATTTTTTTTTTATTTTAGTCTAAATTACATTTTATTTCAACAATCCATTTTTAATCTAAATTGCACATGTTTTATTATAAGTATTCCCCAGTGGTCTCGAGTATTGAGAGTCGTTGAGCCACTGTCTGAATTAGCCGAGGTAAATGTTTTTTTCTTTTTGATTATTATTCTATTCTTCTAGATTCTAGGAGTGGCGCCCAACAATAACAAATTTTTTATACATTATGATGTTAACTAAAGTTATTAAGTAAACATATTTAGAAGACACTGAAACTATAATAGAACTAATATTATAGATATAGGAAGAAAGTTTTTATATTGTTATTTTATAAATTACCACATTATTTACCTAACTTTCATATTTTGAAATAATTAAATTGATTTAAATTTTGTGGTGGATATTTTAGGAAATGTGGCCACCATTTTGTTGAGGGGATAGGATTCAGGTGGATCCCCTTCCTAAAGGTTGTCATTGGGTGTGGGCATTATGTATGCCAAATTTGGTGTTCTCCTCATAAAGTGTAGCTTTTTTTTGTAGGCCTAACTAAAAGGCCAACTAATACAAGAAGCAATCAAAAAGAGTTAGCAAAGAAATGTAAACTCAGTCAATTGTTAATAAGCTACAAAAAGCCAAACGGAAAGCTCCCAAGAAAATAACATTTCTTTGGAAAGGTAAACGTACGTTGAATTTTACCATTTATATGAAGAAAAAATACATCAAATTCAAACAAATTAAAAAGGGATAGTAATTTTCGCTTTCCATACACCTCCATTGTTTGGATTAATAAATCTAATAAGGTTCTAATTTAAATTCACAATATTTTCTGTAAAAATAATTAATCATAATTTTGTAGATAAATAAGATTAGTTAGTTAAGCACTTCTAAAGAACTGGGACAACTCTATATCCCCAAGGAATCAGTTATGATAGATTTTACTTTTATCAAATCCACTCTAAAACATTTGTGATTAAATTTCATATTAAGGCATTGATTACCATTAAAAACAAAATAGCAAATCTCATTTTCCCATGAAAATTACTTTAACGGTAATACATTATATTAGTGTAAATTTCTCAATTTAATTATATATCCGTAAATATTTGAGATAAGAAATAACTCATGATTGTAAAGTTATAGTAATATTTTAAAAAATGTTCAAAAAATATTTTTTATAAAATCCATAGCTTCTGAGCTTTAAAAAAACATACACATTTTTATGGAGCACATTTAGATTGAAATTAATACCTATATTTGGTTGGCGGACAGAGATGTTCCTCTTTTCTAAGTTTCTGTATTAGTGTTCAATATTTCATTTATATACTTTGGCGGAATGTTTCTGTAAAAATAAATATTATTTATTTTCTCAAATGTTCCGAACTTTTATTAAATGTATCTATTTTAAGTTAAAAAAGAAAGTCTGCACCATACTATTTATTTAAATACAAACTTACCTATGTTTTTCCACATATTCCAAAAGGAGTTTACACATTTCCGGTCACCATAGAGAGTAGTATAGAGGAATTAATCTTTACTTGTCAAAACCCGCCTCGGTGGTGTAGTTGGCTAACGTGCTAGTCGTGTTGAGCTCGACTGCTGAGGATGGGGCTATCGAGGTTCAAATCTCGGTCGGGTGAACTGGGGGTGTTTTTTCCTAAATGGTTTTCCACTATCCCTCCATGTGAATGCGGGATCACTTCCTCTAATTCAACCTTCCAAATTCATAATCCATTAGCGTAACTATTACTAAAAGCGTATAACCCGAACGGGTAGTAAGATGCGGTGCTAAATAATAATAAATAATTTACTTAAAAAACACACAGCTTAAAAATCGTGCAATTGATATTTATAGGTAGGATTATTTGAGCTTGATTTAATAGTTAGTAGTTACTTCACCCACTATTTCAAGGAGGGATGTGGAATACTTTCCTATCACTATGCTTATTTCTTCAGATAGCGTTTCTTATATGAAAAGGCCTACTATTTAAGGTTTGTAGTTAAAATAAAAAGGAAATAAATATCTGAAATATATCTAGAGGAGTAAATAGAGGATAAATTGCATAGATAAAGTGACTAATGAAAAGATCTAGGAAGAATCAGTGGAAATTTAAACATTATGTAGGCTAGTCTACGAATAAATACCAACTATTGAATGGTTTCCTATATAAGAAGGGATGGCTTATTGAGTGATGCCATAAAATCCTAAGTGTAAGGAGCTCAGAAAGCTGACAAATAAATTGAGATTTGACATATTGATAATGTATCATGAAAAATGAAGCTAATGATAGAATATTCTGGATGAGTTATTCGAGGAGGTTGGAGCAAAAACACTATAACACTCATTTCATTTAAAAAAAATAGTGTTATCATGGGCTTCTGGTAGTTTACCTCTTGAATTAAATGTCATTTTTATAGTTAGTCAAGACCTAAAAGATAGTTAACATCGACGAATATTTTATTTATTTCTTATATCTAGGTTTATAGATATTATATACGTTTAAATATTGATAGTATCCCATCTAAATATGTGAGGGTTATCATATTTTCCCCCCATCCCCTTATTCCAACAAGGGAAAGTACTTTTCAAAAAACGAAATGCCTAGCTATGGTTATAATTATAATAATAACTATAGAGTTCCAAATTCACAATAATTAGTCCAGTATTTTTTTTTTCGTTCTGTAACTTTTATTGTTGGTTTCAGACAAAGAAATTATATTCATCTCCAAACCTGTAGCAGCGTCGCCGAATAAAAGCCATTATCTTCTTGCAGACTGAGTTCCTCTCATAATGAGACGCATGAATTCTAAGTGACGTCACCACACAGGTGAAAAATACGTACGCAACGAAGCACCGCAACCACAAAGCAACCTTGGCAGGGCTAATTAACATTTCCAGAGAGTTATCTTAGCAAAAAGGGGTGGAATATGAAAGCAGGGACTGAGACAAAACTCGCCAGTTTACCGCAAAGACACGCTGAAATGTGGGGAACGTGTTGGGGCCCAGGAGGAGTGAAGGTGAAGTTTCACTTGCAAATTAACCACGGTTGACTTGTTTACGAAGATGCTTTTTGTAAACACCAACAAATTACTGTGCAGACAACTACCAAAATAATGTATGTTCGGGGACTTAATGTTCTTATTCTCTAGACTTAATATGCACAATGCTATAAGTTGACGTTATACCTGCTTGTTTAGAATCTTATGCTTAGTCAAATATGAAAGACCAGGTTTCAAATCCCAAGAGGGTATAAGTTTATTACCTTGGTGGGTAGTAAATCCAAAGTAAAGTCTGAAGATTAATTCACAAAATTAACAAATGCAATAAATGTATTGATAGCGGGTATATTATTTCAACATTGTTGCATTTTATATTGCACATGTAATGTCATAGCTATGTTTTTTCTTACTTTAAGTACACTATATCCACATTTATTATAATATTTAATCTAAGTTTTATATATATAAACACATAAAATAGTATAACAATTAGGTAGAGTTTGATGCATATACTGTATATTAGAGAATTTGGACCATTTTGAGAATACATCATTTTCTAATGGATATCATCTTGCTAGTGTTAGTATGACTTGACTAGTCTGTAATATTATTAGTATTATATATATATATATATATATATATATATATATATATATATATATATTATATATATATATATATATAT
>CABFOW010003608.1:21396-44474 GCA_902141385.1 Timema californicum
CAATTGACCATTTTTTACAAACCCTTCAATTATGAGTGTTTAAAAACAATGTTTTTAATATGACTACAATTATATGCATTACATATTTGTATGCGCTCCTCAAAACTTGGCAAGGCTTTGCACAATGTGTCTTGTTGAATTGTTTCAACTTCCAGCACAATTCTTTATTTAAGTTCCTGAATTGTTCTTGGAGAGTCACGTAATCATGGCTTTTTTAACGTGACCACAAGATATAACCCATATTTGATAAGTTTGGTGAGCCTAGTGGCCAGGCGATGTTCCCCAATCGTGAAACGAGGTGCCGAGGAGATATTCTGTGAAACGCATCCAATGGTGTTCGATCCTCACTACCCCTGAACTGCAACGTCAGGGAATGGATACCAACAAACTGTTGTTCTAGCAAGAGACAGCCCGAAAATCAATGAATTCCAGAATATTTCCTGGGCACCTAATTTCTGGTTTTGTAAACTTTCCTGACCATTTCACTTATCAGGCTAAACAGCTCCGTACTGTTTCTTGTGAGATTGTTAAGGATTAATGTTTATGCGACTCACCCAAAAATAATTCAGGAACGTAAAGAAATAATTGTGGTGCCAGTTGAAGATATTAAAAAAGAAACATTGCAAAAAAGTCGTGTCAAGCTTAGAGGAGTGCATATAACACTGTGTTTTTTTATATTATGGTGGACATCATAAATAAATTTTTTTAAATTAGTAATTCAAGGATATTTAGAATATTTTTAATCTTTTATTATTATTTAAAGTTTAATTTGAATCATTTTGTAGTCAAAATATTAAAGATTTAATGTTACTAAATGTGTCAACACCCAAAATAAGTGTATAAATTGACTAGATGACATTAAGTTTAGCTTAAATTTGCCAAAGGTTGCCTTCATATGGCGAACCAACATCAGTACTATATACTTGACCCAACGGAGTGAAAGAAATTACGGGAACTTGGCAGCGAATAGTAAATTATTTGAATAAGTGGCATCATAAAAACTGGTAACCCTAGATTATAGTCTACCTCCCTAACCACTCAAGTTCCCTAAGTTCAGTCAGAAGTGCCTTTAATATTTGAGATAATGATCCCTAGTTAATTACAGGTACAGCTGAGAAATGTACAGTTAGTTACAAAAGAAATTATCTTATCCAGAAATGATTTGAGTCATGGTGAACTGGGTGTTACTCCAAGGACAGGATTTGGTAACCAATCTGTCGCTATCAATCAACCGGTATTTCTCATGGCAATTTTTAGTCGATCGTCTAAGTTAACTATATTAAAAGTCGGAACCTAATATTAACAGTCGATTTAAAATTACACTTTAAAAAACTTATATAGAAATAGCTCAGTGACCATTAATTGTATAGGCTTAAAAGATTTAAGTCGATTTGAAACTCACTTCGACAAAATGATTGATTGTATATATCTTAGACAAGGACCTAACCCCCTTCATTAATGAAATCCTCCTCCCTATGACGGGAACACTATATTCTGCTAAATGTAGTCCCTGCTTAAGACACCCAAGACCCCTGTTTCCTCTAATTAGTCACCGTCACACGTATTGCTTTCTCTGTCAAGTGTCCCAACATCACTTAGCTAATTAATCAAACTCTTGACCCCCGGGAGGTGTAGGTAGGGGGTATGGGGGCGGGGAGTGTTTACATTGTCAGCTCCCCGTGTGGCCCATCTATAAACAAAGATCCCCCTGTTCATCACATTTATGGTTCCCGACTCCGATCTTCTCTATCTATCGCTTTGACTGCTCTCTCAAAGCTAAATGTTTGCTAGGCCCGTGTCCTTTCCGTCCTCTAGACAACTCATATTTTCATAGCTAGGACTACCGTGGGCTCACTTACTCTTGATTAATTTGATTCGACAACCTTGGATTTTAGAGTGTGTAGAGTGGTATTCTGTGAAATATTTATTTTAAATTTAACTGTCATAACTTTAAAAGCCATGGAATATAATATATTTTTGGCAAGCGCGCCTTACTAACCGTTCGGGTTATTTGCCTACGTACTACTTACGCTGATGTGTTGAGGATGAGGAAGGTTACATTTATATTCCATTCACGGTAGGAGTTACTCTCTGAAAGGTCCTTTTTCCTACCAATATTCTACTATATAGTAGAATTATGGTAGGGAAAAAGGCCTTTCAGAAGTCCATTCGTACGGTAAATGGAATAGTAGAAGTATGCCTGCTTTTACGTGAAGGTAAAGGTTTTTTTTATGAGATGTGATGATAGTGGTTATGAAGGTGTTGAGTCAGTGTGAGTCTTAACCTAACTGAAGAATTACGGGAATTTAATACTTTTTGTCCTGCATCCTATCATAAGATGTGCTTTTGTTTACTGGAGTCAAGACACTTAAAAAAAATCAATATGACTGTTGAATTCCAAAGAAGCCAAACCACTGTAATAATACTAACAACACAGTTTTATTCACTATTTAAAGAAACAGTACTATGCATTTTCTTAATACAAAAACATTTATTTATTTTTGTTACGTATCTTACTACCTGTTCTGAATAAAACTATTTTATTAATACTTATGGAATATGGACAATAAAGGAAGAGTTTAGAGAATTTTCGCGAATTTGTTGGGAGTGAGAGTATGAAAACATTTGTATCAAAACAATTTCAGTATAAAGTTATCTGTTTTTTTTAATATATTGTATATATTATTAATCTAATATACATATACTAATAGATTACTAACAATTATTTTAGTTATTTTAATATATGTATGACCTATATATATTATATAATTTTAAAAAATACCCAATTTAACCAGAGTTTTGCACACGTAAAGACTTCCTACACTGTCACTTTAAAACATTAACTTTTCATTTTATGTTTTCTAGAGAAACATTTTCTTGAAAGATCAACATTAAATCTGTGTTTTAATTTATCATGGATGTACAAAGGGCAAAAAGGAAAAACAACTGCAGGACTTATTTAAATTGTTCAACATTACAGATAAAATGGCAAAAAAAATCTTAGCAGTCTTAAAATAATTTACAGAACAAAAAATATCAAACAATTAATATTAAATTAGATAAAATAATCTTTCTTATATTCTTTGTTCCAGATATTAAGTAAAATTAATTTTTTTTACTCTCACGTTTTAACTCACGGCTTATTAACGACTTATTGTTGGGTGGGTGGAGGGGGGAGATAAATGCTAGGCCGTGATATATCTATATTTCAAATTTGGGTTGGGCCAAACTAAATCACAATAAAGGTAGACTCCCTGTTTCTTTGTAAGTTTGGAAATATTTCCCCCTATCGAGATCTAAAGCTACTGTACCGCACCGAGCCCAGCCCCGACACACCATACCTCCTAATATCGGTCTGGTGTCAGGTTCCCTTCAATGGACATTCCCCTCGTGGTCACAAGAGCCAAAGCAATCTCGTTATTGACCACTTGGAGAGACGCTGACGCAACCCAACACCCCTCCAACCCTCCCCAACAGCACATCCGATATATCGACACAGTTTGGGAACACATGTGGTTACCTCGTTTCTAAAATCTCATCTGTGTCTGGTATGTAACGCTTGTTTAGAGAATCTAGAGGCTCGTGAAAACATGTGTAGATTTGCAACACAATACACCTTTGGCTGTAAGTCTGATTCGTATTTGCTATGAGACAAAATAGCTGGGAGGTATAGTAGCCCCAGGACTTCTTTGGTGCTAACTGACAGCTCACAGCTGAAAGCTGACGGCTTTGAGAAGTCACCAGACCAAATTATGTATCCCTGTGCCAAGCCATATGATCTGCAAAAACATGTGTTTAGCAGATGTCACTTCTGACAGTCAAAGTTTAGGTTTATACCTAAATGTTGAGTGTCAGAAGTCAGCTGTGAGCTGTCAGTCAGCACCAAAGAAGCCATGGGGCTACTGTATAGTGTGTTACAACTGGACTAGCCTTTTCTCAAGTGTTAGAGTTGAACAGTACAATTCAATGTTGCATAAACCTGGCAGTTAGATCTATTTGGTTTCTGAACCCTCAAAAACTACCTGCCAGTTAGGCCTCTTTTATGCACGCGGTAGCGGAGGCGGTAGCAGCCGCGGCGGATCCGCCAGTAACTATTATAACATGCGTTTCTCAAACGCTACCAATTTAGGCGAAATAGTTGGGCGTGCAGTGAGAGATACCAAATCTAGCAATAATCCTCAGTTCCGAGTTCCAAATACTTGGTCTTTCTCTAACTTCATCGATGAAACGATCAGTGTTGAATTCTTACATATTCAAACACAACACAGCCTCACACGTAAATAACAACTAGTAAACTGACGGGAGGGCACCACTGAAGTTGGTGCAGTTCAGTTGGCAACAATGAGAGCTGCCGGCAGACCGCCACCACTTGTATGAAAGGTCGTATTACACTCAATGTATTTAGAAACCGCTCGAACGCTGCGGACTCCAGCTACCAGCGGCTGGAATTACAAAACGCGGTGGAAGGTTTACCGCTACCCCAAGTATAAATTGAATAATTTAACTCAATGCAGTTAGACAACGCGGCGGCCCAACAACTGCGACCACAGCCGCGTGCATAAAAGAACCCTTAGCAAGATGTTAAAAGATATAAGGAAGGAGGGATTCCCTTTTAGAAGTGAAGTCAACTACCTGGGCATATTTATGCTGTGCTAGCCTCTAATATAAGAAACATTTCCCTAAACTAAGGAGACAATGGAGGGCCAATAATGAGGAACAACTCTTACAGTATCAGGAGTTCCGGGTTCGATTCCCGGCTCACTCGATAATTTATATTTGGTAAATTGTCAGTCTAGGGACTGGGTGCTGTGTATGTAATATTATTAAGTTAGTTCATAAGTCGTGTGCTAATATAATTAGTTTGTCCATAAAGTGCACGTTAAAAATGACCATTGAAAAAACACATAACATAGTCTAAGCTTGATATAATCAATTAATATTAGGTATAATTACTATAAATATTGGGCAGGAGAGGGTGGAAAAAGGTGGGGGAAAGGATGATAAGATAAAGAGAGTGGCTGATGTGGAAATATAGAAGAAGAGAGAACCCGCTTTTATTTTCAGTTGCTTGGACAACATATTTATAAATTTGACAAAAGAAAATTGTTAAAATATATATAAATATCATTGCTGTATATATGTGCATTATTTAGATTAAACTTAATAAAACTTTAGATAAACAAATCTGGAAAATAAATGTTGATGAACATATAGAAAATAATAATAAAAATACATTAAGCCAATCCGGGTCCAAGAAGGTTGCTGTACAGTGTACATGATAATCTGAAACAAACAAAGAAAATATAACATAGTAAACCGTTTAAAGTTTCAAATAAATAGACTGGGCTAGTAACTTTCATATCACGAGATCTATAATGTGTGAGGTTTAGTAATTATAATATGAAAAATATATTTTTTTTAAATTTAATCTTATAAGATTTCACACTAGGGACAAAATTTTGAAAAATAAATAAATAATAACCCATTGCTAGAAAACATCTGCTTGCAATATTCTGCATGATATCAAACAATTAGAGTGATATTTAAGTTTACCTGGGGACTATTACACAGGCGCATTTAGAAAGCAAGGTTCTTTTTCCTGGATTTGTTTATACTTGCTTCTTTTATATACAATGGCTCCCTTATATCTTTCTTGTTTAATCTTTTACCACACTGTGGATTTATTAATTCCAGGAGTAGACACTCAAAATAAAGCCTGTAAGAAAAATTTAAAAAGCTAATACTTCATTAATTATCAATTTAATTATTTGATTGAAAGTTAAAGCGAAACATTATTTGTATAGAATATTACAACTCATTATTATTTATATTTAATTACTATTACCTTTTTAGATGTTCAACAATTTTATTTTCGTAGAATTTATCGTCTTTTTCTAATTCCTCGATGAATACCCAGTTGCTTGTGTGGAAAAAAAAAAGTACATTATTTGTGTGTGTTATATGCAACTGGCCTTGAACTCGATAGAAATAACTGTGTTCTTTCTTCAAGTGATATTCACCACAGAATAATTTCAAGACTTTTATCTGATAAATGTTGACATATCCTTATAGATGCAATAAAAAATTACATTATTATTTAACTATATTTTTATAATAAAATTTATATTTCAGGTGTTTATTCTAGATCCTTTGTGTCATATACTGATAAAGGACACTTAATCTCAAGGATTCCTTCCTCTCCTACCATACCATCTTTTGAACAATACAATAAATATAATTAATATTGAGGTAAACTCAAGCCTTGCATCAACACTTGCTTGTAAATTAAATTTATTATTAAAAATAATATGAACACATTTATCATAATTCAATCACCTGGACTAGCTCCTAGGAAAGGTAGATCTGTATCAACGAACAGCAGTCTGTAATCTACGAACTGGATGTCATTTTCCTCTTTCAACTTCTGTTTCGCAGGCTCCTATTGCTCCATACCGTGTATCGTTGCAAGGGTTGATGTGTTGTTATATACTAGAGCAAATACTGTATTTCTACAGGACGTAGTTGGTCGCAGGTGGCGCACTTGCCCAAACATAGAAGCAGTCATTCTCTTCTTTCTTTCAGACTTCCAGAGGCGGGCTCTACTTGAGTTTATTGGCGCCCGTTCCAAATCATTTATCCGCATATCTGTATTTTTTAAATCTCCAAGTAAAACTAATTACACACTTCTAGTAAATAAAGAATAAGAATCAAAGCAATAGTTAATGAAGTTATGACAGATCTACGGAAGTAGTAAAAGATAGCACCATGCTAGAAAGTGCAGCATCATACTCTTGTTGCTTTGTAAATTTGAATTTGGATAAATTAATGCTTTCAATAATGATTAAGAGTTTATAGTAAAATATATTTCCTAGAATAGCTCCATAGGAAGTTGTCGGGTAAAATCACATACAGCCTACGTAGCTATAATGCTTTATTCTAATACATAAAACTATTGCGAAATGATCTGAGTCACAAAGATGGGTAGTAATTAACCGTAATCAATTATAGGCCAAACATATTTTGAAAGTGTGTTTCTTTGTAGGTATATTATCGTAACGTTCTCACTCATTTTATTATTTTAAACCACGTCAAACCATTTTTAATTCGAAACAAGTGGGGAGAGTGGAGTTAGGACCTTTCCTCTCCCTCTCCCTCCTTCCGAACCTTTTCTCGCTTTCCTCAGGTTAGACAACAGCTACACATCGATTGACTTGCAAGAAAATGTTATATATATTAAGCCGAAAATCTGCGAGGTTCAGAACAAATGTATCATTGCCCAAATGTATCAAGGTCACTTATACGTTTTGGTCATTTAACTTAATTTATTATTCATGGATATGTCGTGATATTGGGACATTGTTAGGGAGTTTTATAATCAGTAGCTTTATGTTAATAACGTTTTAGAAAACATTATAAAAAATGCTTGTAAGTAAGGAGTGGTTATAATAAAAGTTAAGACTTAGATAAGTTGTTATAGAAAAATATATAAATAATTTATTTATAGATTAAACAGTTAATAAATTGGTAGCTGTATTAAGTGAAATTGATAAGCTCAAAAATGTATAATTTAAATATACTTTTGATGAAGAAACATAGATTAAGATATGAAAAATTTATATAAAATTATAATGCATCATCAACTAAAATATGGATCTCAAACGAGTTAATGAAAAGTCTAAAACATAAGTTGACACATTAAAATATTAATACAAAAATATAAGATACAATATAGTGTGGTACGAACAATGATCCTAAGTCCAGATATGTTGTTAAATAAAAGAATACACATTAGGTTAACATCTACCAAATTGCCAAACAAATCAAATGAAGTGGTTATGTAATGTAGAATAATCTAAGTATTATCTGTGTATTTGTCCCATTACTCATTTTTTATATGCGGTACTGGAAAGAGGCTGGATTACTTCATTCCGATATATTTCGGTACTATGGTACCATAATCATGAATACTGCTCATTAAATTAAAGAAGGTATGGAGATAAATTAAAGCTAAAGTTATAAAAGAAGTATTGTGAAATAATATTAATACAAGCTTATAACTTTTATTATCTTGAGAATTTAAATTTAAATTACATGTAGGTGGTTATTTTTGGGGTTTGGTGACTTGTAGAAACATAAGGGGTCATTAACGTCATGAACTTTATATTAAAAATTACTGAAAACATATGGAAGAAGAGAAAAGAAAACATACAGGAAAGGCAAGTCTAATAAGGGCGAAGAAGAAAAAATAAATTAAATGGAGGGTGAGAAGATGAAACATGAAAGCCAAACCCTCTTGGAATGTTGAACGTCTTATTGGTCACACCCATTCAAAGGAAGGTCACTAAAGGTTCCCCTCCCAATCCCACTAACAACAAGGTCACGACTAGACACATTAATGAGACAATTCTAAGACAATAATAAACATACGCTTACTTTAGCTTTACTGATTAATTTAATAACATATTAGATGTAGTAAAATTAGTCTAATGCCTGGAATTGCTTTATTTTATTTTTAACTTTACTTTGTATAAAACATGACATGCATTGCAATTTTTAAATTATGCAATAGTTTAAAAAATAAGCTTTCTTTACAATCCCACATTATTATCTTAGCAAGATTATTAATATAATTTACTTACCTACACTTCATCCAGTTTAATAAAAACAAACCTACACTTTTTTCCTCCTTGCACTCAAATATATATTTCGATAGCCATAATTCCCCACACGCATATCTTGTTCATACGTTTTGGAGACGCTTTCATATAGAAAACTAAAATCATCCCCTTCCTTATTTTCTACGTCTACACTCCACAATATGGTTCTCAGCAAAACTTGCAAATAAATACTAATCACGGAAGTGGAATGTTTGTCCGATTTTACTCTGCCACTTGACAGGTGGGTCGGGAACTCCTACACCCACTCAGGCTAAGCCATAAAATAATGAGGCATAACGATAAAGGAACGAAAGCAAAATAACCTATGTCACACTGCTCTCCAAAACATGGCAGAGTCTCACTGGCAAAGAAACTGTAGAACATGCACCATCGATTAATCTAATTTTTCTTATTTCTACGTTGTGACAATGGTGGCAAATGATAGCAAACATTTTATAAAAGAGGTAAAATTTGAACTAGTTTTTATAAATATTAAAATTAAGGTAAAATATTTTAGTCTTATAATTTTAAATATATAAGAACATAGCCAAATTGGGACATATATTATGGATAAATATTTTTTAAATAAAAGAATTGACAACATAGAATTCAAATTACGTGTTTGCTTTGCAAGACACTACATAAAAATATCTGTATCTTTATTCATTATTAATACATTTGTTTATAAAGAAGTGTTTAAGTATTGACTTTTTAAGGATAGGTTAGCCCCCTCTTAACTTTTAAAGGTAAGTAGTCTTATCTTGATGATTTTCACTATGACCCTATCAATCCCCTATAAAATATATATCAAATTTAGTCTCATTTAAAATTTCTTGAGATAATATAAAAAATTGACGGCACTTATTCATCGCCTAATTTCTGGTTTATACAATTTACGCATATGGCTTGGAGCACTGCAAACAGATTGGATGTTTGCAAGAAACCCATAAATATTGTGTCTTCCTCTTTTTTTTTTCTTTTTTGTAATCGCACATGCTGCAGTACTTTCTTTTAGGTGATTTTTCAGATTCCAGGTTCACATTTTGAGCCGGTCGTGGCTTGTTCCAGATTTTCTAAATTGTGCTATTGATGTGATCTGGGACATTAGGATTTCTAAATCTATTTTCCAAATGCTCATAAGCCAACCCTTTTGCCATATCCTTTATACATTCAGAACGTTTGGATGACAGTCCTGAAAGCACGTATGCGTTAGCTGAAGCTATATCCAACATTCGAGAAAATAAAGTACAAGGCCATCGACGTGATCTCCTTTGGCAAGTCATCTTTAAACACTTTACATCCAGAGCATCAACACCTCATTTAGTTGCATTGTAAAATGAATTTATTTCCGGGAAACCATTCGTTTCATCTATGCCAGTGCTGTGGTGCATAGAAGACACTAAAAGGACAGCCTTATTTTTCTTAGTCATCCGGGAGATCAGAGTTAGGTCTTTAGTAAAACCATAAAGACAAGAGCCAACTTACCCTTGCCTTAGGTTTGTGAACTGGAGGGATATTTCCGCTTTGTTTTTTCTGAGTGTTCCACAGTAAGACCTATTTTCAAAAGTTCGTTCATTAATTCTATTGAGGAAAACCAGTTATCAGCTGTTATGTTACTACTCGTGTTTATGATGGGTTTCACAAGTCTGATAACCGACTGTGTGGGTTTAAGAAACTTTTTCTCGTTTTGATCCAGACCAATGCCGTTAGAGTCTTTATCAAAGTACAAATACGCATTTTATAGGTACCCATTGGTTGAATCTACAAGGCATAAGGGTTTTATGCCGTACTTATCTGGTTTATTTGGCATTTAGACTACAAATCTGCATCTTCCATGAAATCCGATCAACATCTCGTCACCATAAGCGTATGCGCTTATCATGTAATTTTTCTGGCAACTCTCAATGAAATGGTTGAAGATTTCAGAAATAACGCACAGTGGATCATCTTCGGTACGTTGAGGTCGTGTAGTAACATCATCCAGTCGTAAACATTTCATAATTATACCAAATCGCTCTCTTGACATCATGGCAAGAAATATGTCTCGACCACTACCATCGGCTGCAAATAATATTGTAAGATCTTCATTATTTGATTTGAGCACCGCAGTGTAAAGTAACAAACCAATAAATGTTTCAAACTTCACTTGGGTAATTTCTTTTAGCTCTGATCTGGACTGATTTGTAACCGTTCCTTTGATTTCTATTAGCCTGAGGTTGGTCCATAGCAAAGATACATATATTATTTTATCATCAAACAATAACTTGAACAAGCTCACTGGCGTCTTGTCACTCACTGATCTCATCACTCTTCCATGCCTGATTATGTTATGAGCTTGCGTAAGCACATTTATGGTTGGTTCTTGTTTACTCCTCATGAATGTATTCTTACCGTAGTAGTAGCCCGATCTCGAATGACTCACATCAGAAGCAGGTGTACTAGCATCATACTTCAGGTTCTTGGATTGTTCTGGAACAGTTTCCAGCTCAGTGCCAGACAAATTGCATTATGAATCAGAATATGACTGTATGGTCTTTATTACGAAATGTTCGTCATTATCTGATTCGCCACTAAAATCACAATTTTCCTCGTTTTTAAGCCACCCTTCAAATGTAGAAGCTATTGCAGTGTTTGTCAATCTTATTGCACGTGGTCGCAGTGAGCGGGAAGAACCCGATTGTTCAAAATCCATTTTAAAAACAAAATACAATTGTGTCAAAAATATCACGTATCCACTGATATAGGTTTGTCAAACCTACATAAAAATTTCAAACAACGATACATACCTTGATAAGCCCACGAAGCGGCCTCTCCCTTTGTCAGTTCACGGCTCACTAACTAACTTGAAGGTATCTAGGCGTACAATGCACTCGAGAACACCAGAGCGAGACAGCGCCAGTTTGTTTTTGTTATGGGAGTCTACCAGACCTATATCAGTGCTTAGGATTATATTATTAGATTTCATAAATATTCATAAATATCGATCATCTGTTTAAATAACTCTTTATTATTTAAAAAACATGTAATTATTAAGGCTGTTATCTCTCTATTTCTACTAATATATAAATAGACGTATTTAAAACATTCAAAAGTTTCGTGAGATTATAAGAAGTAGAGTATAATCTTCTTCTCTTTATTCCACTTGGGTCCATTTTTACCATCTCTGGATACAGCTCAGATAGATAGAGACAATTAGAATGTCTTGACAACATTTAATTGCATTTTCGCATTTGAAATATTATATTTTTTTGGTGGTAAAACTAGACCTATATCAGTGCTTAGGGTTATAATATTAGATTTCATAAATATTCAAATTCAAAACAAACTAACATTGATGTATCGATCACCTGCTTAAATAACTTTTTATTATTTAAAAAACATGTAATTATTAAGGCTGTTATCTCTCTATTTCTAATAATATATAAATAGACACATTTAAAACATTCAACAGTTTCGCGAGATTATAAGAAGTAGAATATAATTTTCTTCTCTTTATTCCACTTGGATCCATTTTTACCATATCTGGTTACAGCTAAGATAGATAGAGACAATTAGAATGTCTTGACAACATTTAATTGCATTTTCGCATTTGAAATATTATATTTTTTTGGTGGTAAACCATAAATTAACCTTCTTTATCTGCTCCTAGATATTTGAAACATATTCCCTTAGAATATTTGAGCATAGGATTATCATCAGGAAATGTAAATTTATAGGTTGAAGTATTACGACTCACTTGTTTTAAAGGTGATACTGCGTTCGGTAATTTATCGTTCGTAAGACGATAAAGTCAGTCTGTAGAACTTTTATCTAATGACCTGTAAATACCAGGTTCTATTTACAATCGGGATGCAAATATACCAATGTGAAATTGATTTTATCCCCGATCACAAAGTAATTAATCGATAGTCTTGGAACTGGTTGTTGAACTTGCTCTACTTATCAAGTTATTAAATGTTTTAATAAAATAATCCTGTTCAACACTAAGATGATGGTTATTTTTATATCGGATCAATTTAATACGTTTAGTATGTTGTTAAAAAAAGACTCGTTTGAATAATAAACCATTCTGTTGTTGGTTCATTACTTTTCTTTATGCACTTATTTTAAGGCATGGCACTAATATTTTATTTAAACTTTATCTTTCAAACTAGATAATCAATTTAATCAAAGGAACCTTTTAATGATATGCTGATTTCATTTTTGAAACGTGAAATAAAATTCTGCTATAGTAATGATTATGACTATGCAAATAATAATACATTTCTTTAACTATTATTATTATTATTATATTAGTGGATTAAGTTGGGAAAAAGCCTTCCAGAAAGCTATTCGCAATTGTAAAATCGGTCTATAATAGATCGTCCTAAAATAAATGTATATGTACACCTCATTTACCCTTGAATAGTAGCAAGATTTCCTTGGGCGGCTCTCCTATGGTATATCATGCATGTATAGAAGATTATAGTTGTGTTGATTTTAGAAAATGTTAGTATTTTTTTTATTTTTTTTTAGGCTTAAGAAATAATAAAGTGCCTTAAACAACTAGTATTGCAAAATGTTACTTAAAATATTACTCAGAATGTTATTTGTTTTGTAATTTGATGTTTTAATATTCTTTTGTATTCAGTTTAAAACAATAATAATAATACATTGTGAAAAAAGTAAATTTTTGTATATTTTTTTAACCTATTAAATATACAGGAGTCTCTGAAACCAATATGATAGGTTATAATACAAAACAACCTGTCAGAGGTTAAGGGTTAATAATTACGTGTTTTTTTAAATAATAAAAAGTGGTTTAAGCAGATGATCGATAAATCAATTTTAGTTTGTTTTGAATTTGGATATTTATGAAATCTAATATTAAACCCCTAATAGAAGTATGTCTAGTTATTTTAATATCTCATCTGCACATTTGGCCACGCAATCTAAAGCTTCAGGCTAGCAAGATAAGTCTACTGGGATGTCTGTGAAGTTAGGACTTCAAATTTCAGGCGGGTACATAGAAGTAACTTACCATTTCCCAATCCTTTCTTAACGTTATAAAAATGCACTTCCTCTTTTAATAAAAACAAGCCTATGCTCTCCGTACTTATCATTAAATTATTAGTTTGTACAAAAATTGAATGTCAAATCTTAGTTAACAACATTTTCATGCGATGGATCGTACTTCTCCAGTTTTCATCGCATTTTCTTTCTTTCTCTATCAGGTTTCCTGATCCAATGGGAGTGGGATTTTCCTGGACTTTGGCTCCCACATCACTCACATCCTTCATCTCCCATCCAACAAAGCTGTGGGAGAAACGGGAGGCGGGGGAAGACGGAAAATGGGCGCTAACATCCTTTGAGTTGTTAGAACACGTATTTAACGATTAACTTCGCTTACTTAGCAACTTATTTAACTTGCCTCACTGATGCGAATGGCAGATCCGCACCATTATAAATTTAATTAGGAGCTTTTATAGTATAATATTTTAAAAATAATAAAGAGTATAGTTTAATCAACATTTAATTGTTAGCAAATTAAATAAAATGAATTAATATATAGTCAATTTATTACCGTAAATACTATTTCCAAATATAAAATATAGAGACAATACATTTTTACTTGGAATATGATGACACTAATACAAGTTTAAGGTGATAACAAAATATATTAACTTTCCCTGCATCAGTGGGCATACGGTTTAGTACATCAGTTTTAATTAATCTGTTTTACTAATCACGGAAAAATTGGGGTTCTCTTTATTTTCTCGCTATCTTACAGGTAGAGAAAGTGTTGTGATCGTCAAAAAAAAATGTATTTTTTATGAAAGCATTGTGGTCGTCAAAAAAATTTAAATCGAGATTTGATTAATTTCAACGTTTCATGACCCCTCCCATTCCATCCCCCTGGCCCGAATCCTAAAAGGTGGTTTTTGAATTTCTGTCTGTCTGTACCTCCAAATAGAGCCTGATCAATTTTACCGATCAGGCTAAAACTTGATATCTAGGGTTTAACTAGGGTTTTCCCGAGGGATATTTTGGAATTGGATTTCTAACCCTAAAAATAAGGGTAGTTTACTGAAGGTCGAAATGATAAAAAGTAGATTTTCTCAAAATTTGCTCTAACGATTTTGATTAAATTTCATTTCTATTCATTTCTAAACATTTCTAAATATTCCAAACAAAATGGTTACTCTAAATATTTCGGCAAAATGACTTTAAGGTATCCGGTCTGATGGGTAAATCATCTTTTTTTTTTAAATATCTCCTAAACTATTTGAGATATGAAATTACTTATCATAACAAATNAGTTTACTGAAGGGCGAAATGATAAAAAGTAGATTTTCTCAAAATTTGCTCTAAATATTTTGATTAAATTTCATTTCTATTCATTTCTAAACATTTTTAAGTATTCCAAACAAAATGGTTACTCTAAATATTTCGGCAAAATGACTTTAAGGTCTCCGGTCTGATGTGTAAATAATCTGTTTTTTTTAATATCTCCTAAACTATTTGAGATATGAAATTATTTATCATAACAAATATGTATATCTATTTATAATACAAATATTTTAATCGAATCATATTTTTATAAGACCAATAACTCTCAAGCTACACGCAAATTTATATATTTTTTAAAATTTCGAACACAAAAGCTATAGTATTTCGACCCTAGAGAGAAACCAACCTGAAATGTTGATGGATGTTGACGTCTCATGGTCCCATGAACCCTAAAAAGTGATCTTTGCAATGCCGTCTGTCTGTCTGTTTGAATTTAAAATTAAGAGTAATTTAATAAAGGTCGAAAAGAGAAAAAAATCGATTTTTTATCAAAATTAGCTCTAACAATTTTGATTAAAATTCGTATCCAGGCGTTGATTAAGATTATAAATAAACTGAATATTTTCATTTTCTCATAAAATTTAATTATAGGGTACTTTACAGAAGCAGAAACTTTCGTATCTCCACAATATTTGAAATACTGAATAACTTATCATTGCAAAATTGTAGTACTATTAAAAATTAAAAACTTTTATATGAAATATATTTTTATAAAAACAACTGTTTCTGAGATATTGGCAAATATATTAATACAATTTTGTGAGCTTTAGTTGTAAAGAGATGCTAAAGTGTTAACGCAATAATTCTCCAATGCCATAGAATAATTAAATATAAGTAAGTCCCTCAAAGAGTTTATGTTGTTTTTCCTTAAACCTCTTAGGATGAATGTTTGTACAATAATTATCTATCTCCATTTTAGACTCAATAGTCAATATTTACATTCTTTTTGTCATAATTTATGCAATGCGATGGAATGAAGATTTGCAACACCTAATATAATATCGAAAATTTTTACCGGAAATTGAAATTTTAATACGAAGTGTTGACCCTTGTGGACCCAATATTGATCTTTTTATCGGTTCAAACATAAAATGAGGACATTAATACTTTAAAGATAAAATTATTAAATTTAAAACCAGGACTTGAAAAAAGTTTTACATAAGTATAGAGCAATTTATGCTTGGGTTTTCTAGTGTATATTATTTCATCTCACATATATTACGAGTTTTGGGTAAAAGCATCTTCAATTTTAAACAATAGAGTGAGAAAGTCCGTGCGGAGTTCCGTACCATTTATTTTTTTTACATCACGCCTTACTACGTGTTTGAGCTACACAAATATATACTGAGCCCATTAATGGGCTAGGGAGGAGCAAGGTTCAATTTAAAAGAAGTATACACAGATTTACGTGGAGGGATAGTGGTAAAACCATTCTAATCCCACCCTTTACTGAGATTCATTGCCCGTTCTCTCCTCATCAGCAGTCCATTCTTTTGTTAGTGTGATGTCTTAGATTAGAGGTAACCACCTTTTTTTTTGTTCACGTGTTCACATACAACCTCATATTTAATTTCTCTTAACTAGGTACCCCTAAATGTATTGATGTATAATGCATATTATACAACTCTATTATCTACAACTAAAGTAAAACCGGCACTCCCATATCATATGTGGCTACGTCAAAATATCTTGTGAATAGAACTAAATATGTCCCTGATTATTCAGTATTATCATTAAATATTATATATTTTAAATTTTAAGTACATCCTAAGATGTCGTCACGTACCTCCAGAAATACGGGTACCCCAGGATGAATACCACTCCAAAGACCATGCGGCCACTGAAGTGGGTGTCGGGGTTTTAGGTCTTGCTGGGTTTAGTAGGTGTTATTTCCTATATTGTTTTTCACTATTCCTTTACACTAATGTGATTACACTTTCTCTAGCTTTTATCTTTCTAGTCTCGTTACTATTAGTGTATATGTGCGAGAGGCCAGATTGGTAACTATACCCGTAAGAAAATATGTGTAGATATAAAATAGGAGTTAACTTATAGGCAGGTAAATAACAAAACATTCATATTAAAAAAACTATATCTTTTAAGATATTAAATTTATTGATTTCTTAAATGTTTTAAGAGTGTGTGTGTTAACTGACATACCGGTGGACCGTACTGTCAAATGTGATATTTAGTCTGGTATATGAACACTTATGTGAGTCTGGAGTATGTCTCTATTCTAGTGTATGGACACTTATCTGAGTCTGGAGTATGTCTTTATTCTGGAAAAAAGGTCAATCCTTTTCGCAGTAGTGAATTAAACCAAGGTGAATAGGAAGTTGTTTCCACCCTCGTAAAACGTTAGTTTGTAAGTCATTGAAATTTCATTAAAAACATTTTTTTCAATATATTAGTTTTGATGTATTATTTGAATCTACCTTCTAAATGCATTTTGGTGCATGTATTCCTTACACTACTCCTCAACACTAATTTATTTAATGAGTTATATACCCCCTTTGTCGGCCGCATAATCTAAAGCGCTATCCTCGCGATGTACTAGACTGTCAGCGCTGGGGAGGTCGAAGATTGAATCTCAGTCAGGTGTACTGGAGGTGATTTTTCTCAAATGGTTTATCACTCTCCATCCATGCTAATGTGGGTACACATCCTTAAAATATAACCTTCCTAATCCCTTACGTCTTAGCGTAATTAGTAAATAAGCATATAATCTGAATGGGTAGTAAGACGCGGTGCTAAGAAACATTTTAAAATTGTTAATTTTTCTTTTTAACACATGTGTTATTACTTAATCTAAAGAAAAGGAAATAAGAGAACTCTTTGAGAGAGTCCAATTACATTGGCGTGGAGAGAAAGATTGAAAAAATTACATGTAGAATATCGCTCATAGTGTACCCGATTGAGATGTGAGCCCCAACCTTTCAGTTTAGTTCCAAAATAAGGCCAACACAAAATCTTTACTACCTGTTGTGTTAAGTGCACCAATATATTTAATCAATAGTACAACAAAATAGTTCGTATTTCTTATATGTAAATTTCAAATTTTAAAAAGTCAGTCATCAATGAAATATCTTAAAATGACTTTTGTTTGAAAAAAACCCAACTAAATGCGTTATCATATTTCCAATAAAAGATCTAACATCAGAATGGACACCATACAAACTGATGTACAACAAACTGGTTGACAACTTGTAAAAAAAAAATATTTGGAAGACTGCGTGTGTTAAGTGTACGATAGTACTCGAACAAAGTGATCGACTGTCAACTTCGACAAATTAAAACAAATATTTTAAAGATTATGTAGGTTAAGTTGTCTAAACAAGTAGGAACGTGTTATAGATAGCTTACTGCTAACTGATTACTGTAAGCAAAGTTTCGGAGGACTGGAACTGACTGGTTGACAAAATATAAGAAAATGTTTGGAGGAATGGGGAAAACTGATAGATAAAATGTAAGCAAATGTTCGGAGGGTTTATACCAATTGATTGACAAACTTATGCATAGGAGGGTAAAATGATAGACAGCCAATTGGTCCCGACTTTTGTCTACCAGTTGGTCCTTTTGTATCGACCAGTCGGTTGTCCACCACTTTGTACTCCTATGCATGAAATGGTCGAACACTAGGTTTTAGTAGTTTTGGTCACTTGGCCCAAACATCCTTCCAAATATTTGATCGAACAGTTGGCTCTCTATCACATGGTTATACACTTGTCGACTATTTAGTCCACGTTGCTCTTGCGTGTCGATTACATGTATTTATACCTCTTTGTTCTCCAGTGTCGATCAGTTTGACCCCACCCATAACTAAACAATCTCTTTTTTTTAAATATAGAATCCAAATCATGATTTTGCCTCGAGGTATGATCATAAAAACTAAATATCAAATTTGAACGAGACCCAATATTTTTTTCTTTTCTTAGCTGGATATTCAGGGGATAAACAGGGAGACAGACAGATAAAGAAACATACAAGATTGAAATAATATTTTTTTTTAGTTCAGGGTACATAAACCATCAGCATCCATCATAATCTCAAGGTTGATCATTTTCATGAATATAATACTTTATTTATATGAGAAAGTAAGAAACTACACCTTAAATATTTAGCTGCCCACCAAGATCATACATAAAATGCTTAAAACTCATAGCGAACAATTATCATTTTTGCCGCTTTGTTTTTACCTTTGCACGCAACTGTTTGGGCTATGGCTCTTATGAAAAGTGACAATTATAATTAGTGCATCAACTTTTTGCATCAACTTTAAGGTGGGGATGCAGATAACCCGAGAAAAGGTCACTGTTATGGTAGTTTTTACATCAAAATTGTTTTGGTCAAAATAAATCAAATATTGATTCAGTACAAACATAGAGTTTAATTTTCTTAACGTAGTGATATCAACAGTTGTTTATCAACTTTCATGACCACAGAGGAATTACCTAAAAACATTTTTTAAATAAAGATAATTTTTTTATGAAAGTCCAGGATATCCTTGACAGATATTTAACAAATGTTGAGGCTACCATGAGAAAAAAATTAAACTTCATTTTGGTATTGAACCAATATTTTATGAAATTTGACCAAAAAACGTTTTGCTATAAAAACTGCACATTACACTTGACTATTCTTGCGTTTCTTGCATCCCCACCTTAAGTGACAGATAGAAAAAAGTTACTATGTTCTCTGGAGTAGTCGTTGTCAGAATTAAATTTAAAGTAGTGAAATGCTACCCTAATATATGGCTGTTTCTAGACTAATAAATTTAGAAGCATTGTCAAGTAGAGAAACATAACGAGACAAAAATAGCTTTAGACGACTTTTTAAATATATATGTATTTTTAAAATACAAAACTTGTTTTCCATATTATGATATTCAAACAGAGGCAGACAAAATGTATGTGTGCTAAAAGCTACCTTTCTTTTCCATTAAAACTTTTTTCTTTAAATAAGTTGTTAAGAACTACACATGCTTTGTTTATTATTGTTGATTATAGCAAAGCATATGATTCTAAATTTTAAAATGACACTTTTGATCCCTAAACTGGCTGAAATGCATACAGTTTTTAAAATTACTTTTTTCATTTTTCTAAGTGATTTAAGTGTCATTTCGGAATAATATACCATTCTCTTGAAAAATTGTTGATTACGTTTTAGACATTTGAAAATTTATTTTTAATTATTTTTACCCCCTCTGTAGCCTAGCGTTCATAGATCTGGTATACAGATCCAGAAGTCCCGGATTCAATTCACAGCACTTCCAAACTTTATGTGAAGCAATGGGTCTGTAATGAGGAGAGACTCAGGCTCGTGAAGACAAATGAAGAGTTACTTGAATAAAGAATTAGCACCTCAGGATTTTCAAAAAAATACCGGTAATAATAACCGTAAGGTTCATTATACTGACCACATGACACCCTCTATCCACAAATGTTAGAAATATATTCGCCAACGGCGGAAACCGCATGTAAAGCATGTTTTTATTTGTCTATATTTAATTAGACTTTTAATTTAGTTAGTTTAATATGCTATTATGTAAATCTATCTATTTACTGGATCACTCCATTTAATTTAAATGGTAATCTAGTATGAATGGGTAGAAGAATAATCTAATCAACAAAAATACACTGTCCAGGAGTGAAAAAAAAAGATAAAAACCCATCGTCCAAAGTAGAAAATCCGCACGTTATATTGGGGTAATCTGTGTTTTTTTTCGGAAAGCTTTTAGCTTACTTCGTTTAATCATATTACAAAAACCATTAGAGCTAAGTAAAAGAATATTAAATTAAAGTAGAAAATAAAATCTATTCAGGTTTTGTAAGAGGAAAAATCTCATGCAATGGGTTTAAGGTTTACTAAAGGTCATGAATCTTCATTGATTGTAAGATTTGAGTTTAAAAAGTATTCTGAAATCATTTTAGATATGATTGTAGGTTAAATAAATTCAAATTTAATAGTGGTTTTATTAAATCTTAAAATACCACTAACACTTAATTTTTAAATTTGCATATTTAACGTTAATATTCCTATCAAACTGATCATATCAGCACACGAATTAAATAATAACTTAATTATACTAGAACAGTCTTAACAACCAGTTTAACACCCATTAATTTATTACTCCGTAAGAAGAAGCTCTACATTAATGATAGCTTAGTACAATTTAGAATATTTACGAAATAAAAGATTTAGACAATAGCTTGCTAGTTGATTTACTATGTTAATGTCTTAGCCAAAATGTACCATAGTTAATTGTTAATAATAATAGTATACATACATAGGTTATGTTTACTAAACATGTCAAATTGGCAGGGAAAGTATAAACCAAATTAGATTATGCAATATAAATAAAAATATCTAAATAATTTAAAACATGATTAAAAATTTAAAACAATGTATAAAATGTTAAGGTAATAATAATAAAATAGGTCTGAAAATAAACGATTAGTTATTTTGTAGTAAATTTAAGAGATTAAAATCTAAAATAAAATGTTAAACTAAAATGTATGAAATAACTTCATTGAGTGTTAAACTATAAAAATATTTCCTTAGCTTGGAATAGCTCATAGGTTTTTGGGTTGATGAGGGAAATTAATTTTCATATTTCGGCGACAGTGAACCATCATCAAGATACGCTAGCTATTTTTTAAGAACGATGTTCACGATAATACATTGTAAATATAAATTAAATTTTAAATGTAATTTATTTGAATGTTGTCTAAAATGTCAATTGAATATACATAGATACACTATTGATATTTTCATACATTAATTTAAATATAAGCTTAATCACTATGTATATGTATATAAATATTCAAATTACAATAATCTTAATCCTTTTTATTGGATTAAATATTTTGTAGGGCATTATGTAAATGCAATTATGATTATTGAAAAATATGAGAGAAATGTAACATTTTTTTTTTGTTCACCACTCTTTACTACCCTTTAGTAATATCCACATGTACACTATAGTGTCTGGATGAGGAAGATAGAATTTAGAGGAAATGTTTCCAAATTTAATAAATACATGGTGGTAAACTATTTACGATAAAGCATCCTAGCTACACGTGATTCTTATACGGGTCTAACTATCATCGACCTTCGAGTCAGTTGCAGGAGTGACGTAATATATTATTGGTTAACTAAAGGGGATATCATTGAAGTTTAAATCTATCACCAAACTTTTATGAACTTATCCATTCTTAGATCTAGATTTATCCTACAGTAAACAAGACCAACAAAGATTATTTGATAATGTATTGAATACTAAATATGTAAATTATAATTTATCACTAATAACTTATTAGAATCAAAAATACATTCTTATTTTAAAACTTTGGAGTATATTTTCAAATTTTAACAATCTGCTCAACCAGGGCTTCTCCATTTTCTTAATATAGAATTATTTGTGCTTTTCTAATTATTTATGGAACCCTCATTTTTTCCAAACAAAAGAATTAAAGGTGATTTTTCATCAAATTAACTTTTGTATAGTGATAAAAATCTGTTTAAAGCAGAATGATTTGCTCCAGGTGGGAAAATATAAAGAATTGTTAGGCAACCCATTACATCAGAAGCCGGTAAGGGATAAAGACATGTGTTCAAATCAATATACTACATTTTTTAGTCATTTTTCCCCATATAAATATACCCACGTATATTATTAACTATCTGCTAAATGAAGGGCATTCTTAGATATTACAGTATTTATATTAGTTTACTTTTAGAAAAATTTATTTAGCTTTATAGATTGTTCCAGTTTCCCAGATATTAAAAACCTTTATTTTATTATAGAATAAAAATGATATGGGGGAAAAGGTGTTCAGATATTCGACAAATGAAACTAATGAATGAAATCAATCAAGGAAATAATATGAAATTTAAGGATATAAAAAATAAAGATACCAGTAGGACAAGATGAATGCCTTCATTCGAATAAAACAACGTATGAGTCATAATGTAACCCGTTTTATATAATAATTAAAAATGACAGCTTAGGATCATACGGATGTTACAGAGAAAACCTGAAAAGACAGAAAGGTTCATATCAATACAGGCGATTGGCTTTGTATTTTTTTT
>CABFOW010003608.1:44998-71390 GCA_902141385.1 Timema californicum
TATTATTAGCACCGCGTCTTACTACCCGTTCGGGTTATACGCACTTACGCTAATGTGTAATGGTAGGGTGATTGTGAGATGAAATGGAGGTCCTACAGTTTAACGTGGAATCCGAACCACGGTGGAGGCCTGGCATTCCCCACATTAACAAGATGTCCTGTCAGAGGTGAAGGAAGGGTTTGGTAATCAGATAAATCTGTGCCGGGACCGAGGATTGAACCCCGGCCACCAGCACAGAAGTCTGACACTGCCAGGTCACCTATATATATATATATATATATATATATATATATATATAAGAGATTGAATAAAACCTATATATATAAGATTGAGTAAAACCTATATATATATATATAATATTGAGTAAAACTTATATATATTATAATAATTATTTACATACAAAGTGTTTCCAAGCTCTCTATACAAATTTAGAACACAGCATCTGTGACAAGAAACAAAGAGAAAGAACTAGTAAAATATTGTCTGGAGTAGTACTCCTTTATTACTAAATGTAAATCGAAGTTGGGCGCAACAACACCAGGAGTACGCAACTGCAAGTACGCACGTGTAGAGCATGTTGCATATCACAAGGCAGACAGAAGTTCACGGCCACAATCAAATTGTACTAAGGGCGAGCGCACGTCAAATGCAACCTATGGACAGGAAGAAGATTAGAACACCCGCTGTGAAGTGCCCACCTAGTGATATTCAACTTTTTTCGCACGTACATACTTAAAGTTTCATATTCCTAGCATTGTTGCGCTTAACTTCAACTTAAATTTAGTTGATGCTGTGTATTAAGTTTGGGCAGAGAGTTTATAAACACCCTGTGTATTCAGTATAAACTCGTTTGTCCGAACTAATTGGGTTCGAAGCTGGTTTGGATTAGCAAAAATTCGGGCTGGACAGAAGAATACGGAAGAGTTTGTGGGAACACAAAGTATTTTCACAAATTTCAAATCACAGTTATTTTAAATTACAGAAAAATTCATTGTTTTGACTAAAAAATATAAATATTAAACATTTTTTATTATTATTGTATTACATTCCTCTTCTATCTCTGAGTTTGTTTTCAATAAAATATATTATTTCATTTATTTCCTCCCTACAATCCGTTTTCTGAAAATTGTGTTTGGGTTATCTGGGATTTTGGCTACCAGGGCTCAGTATAATGGGATTTTACTGTATGTAATATGATACTATACATATAATAATAAATATATACATATAACATGTGGCTGACCTAATATCTCTTCTAATCTAAGACACCCCTGCTACAATTTAAATCTTTAGTCATTTCTTTAACCTCCCTATCAAAGTAGTCCCACAAGCTAATACATAATGTCTCAGCTATTCTAGGCATTAATATAATCAACACATAGCCCGAATGGGTAGTAACACGTGGTGCTAAAACACAATAGAATTAACTAACATAATTCTAACTTGTAAATTGACTTTTTATACCAAGTTGATCGTTGGCTTGAGAAGTATAATATCATTTGACGGTTACTTACCAGATATTTTCCCCTCGATCCTTCCTCCCTCAGTCACTATCCTCTCAAAACTCTCATCTCTCTTTCTCTCTTATTCTATTCCTCCCCGACTTGTCCCTCCTTCACGCCAGTGGCCAGAGCTCCGAGGCTCAACGCGTTGTCGCCCCATCTGACGCAAGCTACCCTCCAAACCCACCTCCACGTTGACCCGACATCGCCAGATGACGGGCCGTGTGTAACAAGTTATGGTTCACTAATCATCTCTCACTGACCGGCCCTCCCCTCTCGCCCTCCCTGCTATGTCATGTTGCCATGTTAGGCGGGGAACATGTGTTCATTACAAACCATGTAAATGTTACTCGTGCAAACAGCCTTACGGATTAGGGATTCCAGATGGCGGGAACCACATTTTTGTGTTAGTCCTATTTGTCGTGTCGAATGATATTATTTTGTCAGTAGATTTTTTTTTTGTGGGTGAAGGGAAGGGAGGAATTCATATTGGCCAGCTATTGACCAGACTCGGCCAAAGTGGAATCATGTTCTAAGTCAGTGGTACTGAACCTTTTTTGTTCGCGTACCCCCAGATATGATTTATCATCAAGTTTGTACACCCAAAGTTATTGGTGCTTATGCTAGATATACATAATTTATCATTTACACCAAAGGGGAGAAAAAAAGAAGAAAAATGATACTCCTATATCGAATATCATGACATCCCGGTCTCTTGTATCTAGCCCTAAATCTTCTCCTGATTAGTCAATATTTATCAAAAAATAATTTTATAGGCCTATATCTAAATTTTATATAACTTCTAAGATATTTTTAGTTACCCCAGCTTTGATAACATGGTTTCAAGACATCGCTAAGACATCGCTATATACGCACAATACACGAGATTGCAGATAGCGGAATGATCAAGGGTTTTAATCCCTGTTGAGTTTGCTAGGGATTCTCCCCCCCCCCCTAATCGGTTTCACAATATCTCTCAACCCAAATATTGGTACATATCTTCTAGATTTAACTTTTTTAATCCTCAACATATTAGCCTAATTAGTACATAAGCTTATATCCCTAAAGGATGGTAAGAAGTGGATAATTTTTTTTTAAAGCATTTGACAAGACTTGATTTTATTTTTCTCCTGGAATTAGTCCCACAGCTTGAACATAATCTTCTAGTTGAATGATGTTAGTGCTCAACGTCTTACTATTCGTCCGGGCTTCCTCCTCTTAACACTGATTAGGTAGGAAGGAGAAAAACTGTGTCTGGGATTAATAGCCCATCTCAAGGCCAATTAACAGGGATATTAAACACAAGATTACGCTTGGGCCAGAAAAATGATCTAAGTGCATTAATTTCCGCGTTATTCACTTATCAAACTTATCTTGTTACTAGATCAATATTTAATTAATTCCAAGATAATGATTTTTAATCTTTAATGTGTACTTTTACGTGTAGCTTAGCCAATGGGCAGCCCTTAAGGATTGAAGATAATGCCAAAATATCGCTAAAATAGGTTTATTTACGTGAGCTGTCTAGTTTTTAACAGTTACCTCATTACTCACGGATTTAACCTGGCGTATTGATTCATAGAGCTGGGGCTGAATTTGAATTTTAACAATGTTGAGGTAAAGTTTCTGTTTGTGATGATCTTCTTGATCTCATTGGAGGTAGTGGGTGGTTTCAGTGAGAGGGCGGTTAGTATGGTAGATGACTCAACGGAGGTAGGTTTAATGGGTACGGTAAAATAATTCTCTGACGTATATTATACAAGATTGGACGCTCCGACGTAATGACAAACTCGGTTGAGCTGGAAGATCCAACCCCAGTAAGATTCAAGCCCTACTTTTACATAGTTATAACTACGCTGAGCCTGTTTTATGACCTGGTATGAAGATGAATTCTTTGGTATAGTCTGTCCACTTCTCGAACTCTAAAACGTCGTAGCCACTCGTTACACATTGTTTTGTACATCCAGTACGTTATGCAAGAGTTTGTATACTTAATTGTGGTAAATGCTTGAGTTTAATTTTAGTGGAACACTTGTATTTGCTCGCTTGAGCTTCTACGGTAAGTTACTTGAATCCTTATTACACACACTGTGTTTGTATACGTTAAGTTGACGTAAAGGAACGTCAGCTTAAGCTTAGACGTAATAGAGAAGAGGTTCCGGAAAATGACAGAGACCAGTGAATTTGAAACATTGTGGCCTGGCAGCGATTGATACTTTGGCACTGACCGAGACGGCCGCCTTAATTTAAAGTTATAGCATGAAATATTAGCATCTTTAAAATTTAGGTATTTTGCCGTAATTTGTCAACGGCCAAGGGACTAGGTGTTGTGTCTGTTATAGAATTGAGTTAGTTTGTAATTCATGTGTTATATATTAAGTTTTGATTTGAACTGTTGTTAGCAGTGTACATGATAAAATATAATTCAATTTTCTGTGGAAGACGGAAACAAATCTCCCATCACAAGTCAACTGACACCCACATGAGTGGCATGGAGTCCAAAAGGAGGGGTTTTAGGAGGGTAAGGTGAAGGCAAGAAGAACGTTTTAGAGTGTAAAAAAGATGGATACAGAAGGAGGGAAGAGACGAGGAGTGGGTGGGAAGAGTTGGAACAAATGTGAACCGACAGGAGGATAAGCCAAGCGTTAAGATGCCATTCGTAAAAATCTCCGAGCCATGAAATAAAAACCTTTCCTTTCCTACTTGAGACATCATGCACCCTCCCTCTTCTCCTTCCACTGACCACCCCTCCAACACCATCCCAACCCTTCATACATGGATTTTATTTTGCTTTTCTTTTATTTAAAAAAAAGTATAAGAGGTAACTTTTCTCTCGACATCATAGTTGGCCTCGTTTCAAAATGGTTGTCCCTTTAAAATTGAATGAACAAAAATCCCCCCTCTCCCCCTTTTCCTAAAAAAAAGAAAAAGAATCAAACATTGGTGGCTCTTTTTTTAAATAAATAGAATCAACATAGTCATTTGAAAATACTAATATTAAGTCCTTTGGCAGTTTTAAAACTTTATTATTATATTTTAGATAACTTTCCATAATGGAATACATTGGATGGAAAAAAATACTTGACCATTTTTTCAAAGAAACTTAATTTTATGAAATTTATTTTCATTCATGAATAAATAATGAAAATATAGATCTCAAACTACTCTTCCATGCGATGAACAATTAATATGAGTAGAACTTTTTAAACTCCCATTAAACTTATCATTATTAGCAGACTCATAAGTTGAGAAAGAAACTAAACAATTTCACAATAAATTACAGTAGGAACGCTCTTATAAAAATAAACTCAGATAAAATAAATAAAAAAGTTCAATACATTTTCGAATAATTTGATAAATATTACTACTATCTATCAAAAGTGACACATAGAGGATCATATGATTTTACCTATACTTACACGATTTGTTTTGATATTTTTACAACTAATTTTCCTACTGCATTCTTAAAACATTTCAAATCAAAAATCTTAGCGGAACTGCCATTGACAAAAGTAAAATATTTAGTTTTTAATATGTAGATTCAAAATAATAGTGTTAGTGCTATGATTATACTCTCTAGTGTTAGTTTTATACAAAACGATTTTCATGACTTTAAAATGCTTCTAAAGCTACTTTCACATATGTATAAATCATTTAATTTGAAATGCAGAATTCACTTTTAATGGAAATATCAAATCCTATAAAATAACAGTATTAATAAAGTAATAAAGTAATGCTGACTGATTCTCTCCACGGTCTTACAATAATTATCCAACACTATTTGTGTGCGTACTAAAACCAACTAACTTGATCTAAAGAATAACTTTTTAAAATATATTTATGGTACAAACAAAGTTTTAATTCAATTATGTTCTCTACAAATTCTCAAATAATAACCCTCGTTCTATTCCTTGTATGGCCAAAAAATGAATCAATGCAGTAAACGGGAATTGCGATGTCACGGGGATTAACTAACGCTGTAATACTACTACTACTACTACTACTTATAATAATAGTAAGTAGCACCGCGTCTTACTACCCGTCCGGGTTATACGCTTTAGTAGCAATTATTACGCTAATGGGCTTAGGATTGAGAAGGTTGAATTTAGAGGAAGTTAACCTCATTTGCGTGGAACGAGTATGGAAAACTATTTAGGGAAAAAACTCAGTTCACCCGAGCTATATTTGAACCTCTATCTCCCCGTCCTCGGCAGTATAGCTCAATGCTAAACCAGCGCGTTATCTAACTACGCCACAACGGTGGATCCAACACTGTAGGATTTTATGTTGAATTGTTTTTTAATAAGTTGTTTTGTAATATGAATGTTAATGTAATTATTCAGATTAGAAAGTACTCGTTAAACACCTGGAATTCGTAGAACAAATTAAGTAGCCCATCGCCTTTTTTCTTCTTATATTATCCATACGCCTAAAAACCCAAAGTGTTTAAACTCAAACATTGATTGTTATCCTCTCGAAATTAAAATTTGGTAGCGGAACCACAATACACTTCACCTGAGCCTCCAGTAAGGCAATATGGGTGTCTGTAGTGGAGGTGCTATAGACAGCAAATAGGGTGGAGAGGGTGGGTAGAGTGCCACTACACGTGTTAAAATGTCGCTGGCGACGTTGATGAATGACGTCACACGGTGTCATTGTTAGCGTCGCTCTGGAAATCCCGAGGTCAATTAAACACACAAGATAGGGCTTGGGTTAAGGGGGGGAGGGGGAATGGGTAGAGGATGAAAAGAGAGAGAGAGAAGCTAGAACGCGCGTGCTCTCCGCGGAGAGAAGCGGAAACACATGGGAAAGGTGTGGGGGGAGGGGGGATGTTTTGATGAAAATGACCCCTGGGAGTGATATGACGATACACGTGTGCTCGCGAGTTTTGTCCGAGCGAATGAAGCGACAAGGGAGTGATACAGGGCCTAACTCTACGATGGACAAGAAGTTCTATTGTTGGAAACTTATTATTGTGGTAATGTTTTTTAGTGACGATGTGATCTTTTTTTGGGATGTTTTTATATTATACCTAGCTCTAGAATATTTTCACTTTTGATTTATTTTTTATTGAAGGAGTTATATCTTGATTTAAATCGGCATTCAACTCATCATGAAATGCGCATTCGTACAGTAAGTATTGTACATTTGACAGCTTAGAGGCTTACCAAGTCGAAGGTGGCTGCGTTAGCTGATAGCTCCTGATCTTAATTAATAATAATAATATTTAGCACCACGTCTTACTAACCGTTCGGTTTATATACATTAAGTACTAATTACTCTAATGGATTAGGAATTGGGAAGGTTGAATTAGAGGAAGTGAACTCACATTTTCGTGGAGGGAGAGTGGAAAACAATTTAGGATAAACCACCCCTATTTCACCCGACCAAGTTTCGAACCTCGATCTCCCCGTCCTCAGCAGTCGAGCTCAACACCTGATCTTAATTGATCTCTCATGTGTAGCTGATGATTTCCCACATGTGAATCACAGACTCTGCCTTAAAATATGAGTAAAGATAACCCTGGGCATGAAACAATAGGTGGTGGGTAAGAGTGAGTATGTGGGTCATAGTGAGTATGAGTGTGGTAGTGAGTATGAGGGTGAGAGTAGGTATGAGGGTGAGAATGTGTATGGTGGTGAGAGTGAGTATGAGGGTGAAAGTGAGTACAGTAGTTGGGTAGGAATGAGAAATGTAGGGTTCTCAAGAATATATAAGGATTTTAGTAGGGGAAGAGTGAAAAACTATGATATGAAAAAATCCCTCAATTCACCTTGATGAGATTTGAAACCCAACCTCCTCACATCATAATCCAGTTAACAAGTCCAAGTTCCCAACGATGCGGGTTGATATTTCTTTAATATTAAAAAATAAACATATTTAAAGAGCTAAAAAAAGGGTTTATTTATAAAGATTTTTGTTTTGTTTATTGCAACTCGTCTAAATGTATTTTTAGATTAACTTTATTCTAAGTTAGTTTAAAGACACATACAGATGAGGGTAGATTTTAAGAAAATACAGCAAAATTCTTTATCAAATGGTTGAAAATAACATATGGTACACTCCGTCAGTTTCGAATCAACACTTCATAGGTATATTTCAGGAGTAGGACCTACCCCAACACAGCCTATTATAATGATCTTATTTTTACAAATATGTTAAGGTGCATTTTCTCCAAACAAAATTATTATCATTACTATAAAAACCCGTATTAATATTTATGATATTAAATTTTCCTTAGCCATCTTCATATTCTACTGTACATCCGTCCAACACCTTAGCCCTGTTGGTATCGTGTCTGATCTTTTTACTGAGCTAAGGGGAATAGATTTGACTCCCGACAAGGCCACAAAATTGTATTGTTACTACCATTGGTATTTCCCTTTACCAAGAGATTAACTGATATTAAATCAAGCCCCATGGCCATTAATTATAGATTTAACTTTGTTTATAAGCCATTTAATGATATTATTGAACTGTAAACGTTAAATACCTTATATAATAATTTTAAAAAATTACGGATAGCCTGAAATTTGTATGAGTATTGAAAATAGTCGGTTATTTAAAATGTAATATTTTGAGTAATTACACTTAACCATTATCGTGTTATATTGGTTAACAAATAGTGGACAACTATGTTTTCATATCTAGTCTTTGTAGGCCTACATCACATATATAATCGCAAATGAAAGATAAAAGTGATCTAATTCTAATATGAATATGTATGTACGCTTTTGTCAAAGCCATTTGCAATTCAAAATGTAAGCTGAAAGTAAATTGTGCAACGTAGTAAACGCCATAAAAAAAAAGCGAGAAAGGAAGAAATTGAGGCCCATACAGATTTCCACTGGATATTATCCAGCGCAACAGTTTTATTTTTTTTATGGAAATTTGCAATAGTTCATTTCGCTATTCACCATCTCTCTCTCTCTCTAGGTTTCTGTCCTTTATTATTTCACCATTTGAGCGAGGTCGGGTTTTCATTTCGAATCGTGTTATTGAATGAAACTTCAACGTTTTATGACCGCTATAACATTCGCCCCAATACAAAATGAATCATTTTAATAATCATTTTGAGTTTAATCTACAAAGAACTCTCTGAAGATAAAATAATGAGAATTCTAGGCTTTTTTATTTTTTTATGAACAGGAAACGTTTCGTAAAATAATAATTTTCTTTTAAATTTACATTTAGCTATTTACGATTATTATTATTTTTTTGTTAAATGGTTCGTGTTTTATGAACACTCACTTGATAATCCAAAGCACCTGACAATTGCTGAGAGATGTGTTTATTTGTAAAAAAATATATCCGATACGTTTAAGTTTTAAAATGGTGAGATTACACCTTCTCTTACGGAACAAAATGTCTTAAATGACTTTTAATCTACTTTATATTTAACTTTTGTTAAATATAACCTATTTTTATAATATTATATTGATATTCTATTTTAACATAATTCCGGAGAATACCCGTTTATATGTATAATACCAACAATTATATTTTATTGATTAAAAACAATCTCTTTCGGTACTGTAACATATAAAGACTAAATATGGAAATTGATATTTTATCTATAATAAAATCACTTTTTTCATTGTTACATAGAGATAAATTTGAAAACTTATTGTTTATTGGGGAAAAAATCAAAGTGTAAAGGTAGATTTTTGAATAAATAAAGCCGCATTGGTTTATAAGAAGAGTGGGAAGTCATTTAGGAGTGAATAAGCATTAAATTTAGCCTAGATTCGAGCCCTGATCTCTTCGGAAATGAAAACATAAATGAATGAAAAATAATAACATGTTGGTCTACACGGAAATCAAACCCGACACCCTTTAACTTCACGTGCCAATGATCTTCTACTGAGGTATCCTGGTTTATCTATTACCCAGAGCCACTTTACACTAGATACCTTGAAAATATGATGGACCAGGATGGATCAGTGTTGGGGCATTGGGATGCAAAGCTTAAGGTTTCGGGTTCAATTCCTATCTCCGGGTGGTCATTTTTTTATTATATTATAAATACATATCCTATGGACAATATACCACTTCATATGACATGAAATTCTTTCTTTAATAAAAACGCAATTTTACAGGCACACATAATTTATTGTTGTCCAAATTACATGGAGTTCTTGACAGTGACTCTAATTGTCAGTGTCTCGGGGTGTTAATTTATCCTCTTTAGTCAACACAAAACTCAGACTCACCCCACATACACCATTTTAGGTCTTCACGTCACCTATTTCCCTTAACCCCTTCTTCCAGTGGGAGAAAACCTTCCGCGAGCCGACTAAGCGCTCTCGCGGAGGTTTGAGGCAACACCGAGCATCCGAACGAAGTCCCTGAGTCGTGACGTAGTGTCGATACAACATTCATAACTTATCAGTTTGTGATACGAATTAAATAATAGATGAGTCCAACATTTAGTCCGCGTGACCAACGACGCGAGTTTAACCAATACTCGGCCAACCCTAACAATAAAGGGTTAACCTTTCTCGAGAGGAAATAAAGAATTATTTGAATTTAACGATAGAGGTAGTAAATATAGCACCAGATTCATCTTTGTCATTAGATAAAAAAAAAGGGTTACTATGAATATTTCCAGCACGTGTTCTGGTTTAATTTCAAATTTCCAGAATTAATGGTGACCTATCACATCTTCCTTCAGTGAAGTTAGTTCTCCGTGGAGGAAATTCTCGTCCTCCTTTAGCCCTCTCCCTCCGTCATTCCCTAGAGGATTACTGAAGGTACTTCATTTAACTTTATTTATGACTAAATAAATGTAACTATACAAAAGCCTTAGCTGTGGCTTCTTAACAAAACTTCCCGACGTTCTAATGAAGAATGGCGGTGTAATTGCGAACACTAGGGAACAAAAGATAGCATTAAAACTTGTATACATCTTAATGAAGAATCAGGAGGGTTTAATTCACTGCCCTGACGAAACACGGTAATTGTGTGTTCCATTTCAAACGAGGTGGTCAGAAGAGGAAAGTTTATCAGATTATTTTCATTTTTGAGTACATCTCTTTTCTCGGAATTTGATTTGAAATCTTTTCGGCCTTATTAACGTTTCAATACCTACCTCCATTGATCAATTGTCTGCCATTTGTATTAAGTGTTTTATACTTTAAACCCATTTACTCAATCAGTAGCGTGTTTACTTGTTAAGTTCAGGGTCCTTTGATCGATTACCATTATGGCCATAAAATTGATCGTTTGTGAAGTATTTCGCAGTGATAAATTTATTTCCATCCCATTTCGTTGGCCGCATGGCCTAAGGCGTCACTCTCGCAATAGAATAGACTGCCGATGACGGGGAGATAGTAGTTCAATGATTCAAACATTAAAAATGAGAACGCATATTTTTTTTTACTTATATTGAAAATAATTATTATTCACCCGCATCCTTGGTAACGCAAACTAAACGTCAATATTGTTTTGTATGGTTAGTCAGTGACGGGAAAGTCAAGCTAAAATATTGGCCGGATGTATTTAAAGTTTTTCTTTACTATATGGTTTCAAACTATTTCTCCACAAAAATACTTAATTTCCTTTTAATTCTACGTTCTTAATTCTTAAACCATTAGTGTAATAAATTGTGAAAAACACTGAGGGTTTTAAGAAGTGGTGCAAAATAATAATAAGATCAAACTTGTACATAAATATTGAAATTTTACTTTTTTAAACTGGTTAAAATGGATTTAGCCGGTTTTGTAAAACATAAGAGCCTGTTTCAATGGAAGATAAGAGTTATCCAGAAGGGAAAGAACATCCAAACTTTGGATCAATCCTCTTGTGTAACCAAAACAAAACTGAGCTTACAGCTGTTATCGTAAATAGGAATTAAAAACTTATTTTCTTCAACGAAATGCTAACGGATATGCGATATCTTGAGGGAGAAGTAAGTTTTACACTTAACACAGAGAGGCTTTTCTTAAAGAGAATTGGATAAGAATGAAAAGTCTTGAATATAGAAACTCGCATAGGCTTTTGTTATCTCTTAAAAAAAAAGTAGACTCCAGGGATATTTTCTTCTCTTCCTTGAAAACTCTCTTCCTACCTCAAAAATATGGAACTGAAATGAATCAAAAAATAAAAAGTTGAATTCCCCAAACTAAACAAGCCAAGCTAGATTTGAATAGCTTGTAAAGTTTTATTACTTACGGGATGGATAAAAAAAAAGCACAAAATATGGTCCAATCATACTTTTTTGAACGTACAAGACAAGATCTTTTGAAATTTTTTGTTTATTCTCTGAGGAATATTTGGTTTAAAAATAAGTGTCGACATTATTTACCTATATATTCAATCCTGTAAGATATTGTAATGGAAAGTGTGGAGCACTAGATGTGTCGCTACCCGGTTACTACCCCCGGGTGAGAGTGGTCAGGGTGTCATTGGGTGAGTAGAGGTGTGGCCGAGAAGGCAGGTTGTAATATTATTATTATTATTATTATTATTAGCACCGCGTCTTACTACCCGTTCGGGTTATACGCACTTACGCTAATGTGTAATGGTAGGGTGATTGTGAGATGAAATGGAGGACCTACAGTTTAACGTGGAATCCGAACCACGGCGGAGGCCTGGCATTCCCCACTTTCACAAGATGTCTTGTCAGAGGTGAAGGAAGGGTTTGGTAATCAGATAAATTTATGCCGGGACCGGGGATTGAACCCTGGCTGCCAGCATAGTTGTAATATGGTTTTTGATTTTATTTATTAGTATAAGTATAACATGTACAAAAAATAATTATATAAATGGTCATGGCTATCATGTATCTTAAATGAAAGTTGATTTAGAGAAAAACTTTCATGAGAATAAACACGCTACAGTGAATGTGTCCGTGTTCGATACCCGTGAGGCTTACAAACCTCCTCTACCTCCTGTCCACATCGGCAGTACTTGAACACTATTTATCTTAAAATTGTTTGACCCAAAGAACAGAGGTTACGCTCGCAACATGACATATGAACTTCCTTTTAGTAGCTAGTTAGTAGCTGTGGATTCTCACATTCGCTGAAAAACGAGAACAGAATAGAAACGTGGTCACGTGACGAGATCCAAGCCAATCACAAGATTTCCACTTCATCGGTGCAAGATGTTCCGCTAAAGTTCTACTCATCTCTACTTCGTACGCTCTGCCTGAGATGTTCGGTACAGGAGAACAAATCAAATCTCAGAACCAACAATCTCTAATCAATGCGCATGCGCTCTACAGCCATATACGTTTATCCGCTAGAAAATAAAATAGATTGATAATCATCTGTTTCAAGTTACCATTTCAATGTATCATGGGTAAACATACAGCGAATTTAATGCAGCATCACTCAAACAGATTCTGTACTTTATTTTCGGCGAGCGTGTGAATCACGCTTTAATCATATTTATCCATCGAGAGAAAGTCTAACCCACCCCTCCCCCCATGCAATGTACTTCAGGTCCTTCAAGTATGTATAGTTGATATCTCTACACGTACTGGAAAATACCTATTTGGCAATGACTAATATTAGGGGCTAATTCAACACAGGGTATGTACGTTTTGTGGTCCAATGTTTAGGTTTCAGACATTCGAGTGTTTGTTCCTCCAATGTTAATATGAAAATATAAATTACTGCACAGGTATAGTTACAAAAGATGTAAAGAAGCCTAAGACGTTTCTTTCTCCAAAAACTATATTTCACTAATCTTCCCACTTATATTTTTACACAGAACTTACCACAAGCAAATAATTTAATCTCCCAATTCAATACATTTTACAGTTTGTAAATTAGGTGACTTTTATAATAGCAGTGTTACAACTCCACATGATCTATTCCTAAACCAAGATTTAGATTAAATAAACACAACTTTGGTTTCAATTAAAAGGTAGTCTCTTTTAAGAATAGTTTCTTTTCTAGACCTAAACTTAAGTCAGCGTGTAATTTTCTGGGATTATAAACGAGAATTCATCTATTAGTTTACTATTTTATATACCACTTTCCTCACCTCATCTACCCTAATTGGTGTGGTAATAAATATGCAGGATACCATTTGCAACACAGAAAAAGTCAATTGCATAATTATAAATATAATATTTTCTCTCTAGATTAAATTAATATTATTAGAATTAGAGAACCTAATAAATTTCCCCGGATATGTTGTAGCCCCAGTTCCCAAGAAAGTTAATTTTTGTTTCACTATCCACGTCTTAGAGCCCACCAAGAATTATATAAATATATACACTAATATGGTAGGCATAAGAGAGGAATAGTATCTCCATTTACGTAGAAAGAGAATGAAAATTTATTTATTATTGGGGAGGGTGTAATATCTCAATATAATGGTATAAATATTGGTCTCACACATGTTACTAACAAATCACACAGTACAAGACTAACGCCTTAATTAACGTACCCAATTGGGTGGGGTTGGTTTTAAATGATTAACAGATATAATTTTTAGAAAGATTCCAAATGAAAATATTTCATTAATAGAGCTATTCTTACAACTTTAAATAATCAAAGGGCTGTTGGAGATAGTTTTGTGTTCAATCACCAAGAGGTAGATACTTCATACTAGCATTAGTTTCACAACATCTAGAATAAGCCAACTATTCAAAGAAAATATTCCCATTTACTGAGGCTGGCCTATCTAGGGTGTGTTTAAACGGATTTAATGTGTTTTTTACAATTATTTTTCGAATACATGAAATATAATGTGGTTATTAGTGTAAGAGACCACTTAGGACCACTTAAGATGATTTGCCTAGCAACCCCAACTAATAAAAGTGGTTAAAATTGTATTTATTTGAATTTTATTAATATAAATAAATTGTAGTACTAATGACAAGGTTAAGCAATTTCACCTAATTAAAAGTATATTTTAAAAGTTTATTAAATTTTTGTAAAATAAATCCCGTAATTTAAGTTGGCCGGTGAAATTAGTGAAAATAAATATTTACAATGTTTAGAAACACTGGAATTTTATATCAAGATATTTGTATCAGTGCAAACTAAATCTTTAAATGTATTTGTTAACATAACGTTTATTATGGATTTTCTTTTGTCGTGTGCCTTCAATTGAAAACACGAACTATTTATTTGGATGAATTCCAATGTATCTAGATTTAGTTTGAATATCTTAAAAAAATCTCCTGTGCAAAGCTATCCGAGCAGAGTATACCTAAGTAAACAGTATTGAATAATGATCAAAAAGGTCTGATGTTTGACTAAATTTCTGGTAGCATCTTAAGAAATATATCGGGTTTTACAGATCTCTCTCATTATCTTTCACTCTGTTTAAAACACTTGGCCAAATGGTTCAGTCCCAAAACCTTTTCTACTTGCTAAATAAAAAAAAAGAGAAGATTTTCCTTGGGCGGTTTGGCTTGCTACTAGGCGGGTAGCTTAATTGGATTGTGGGCTTCCACAGAAGTAATTGGCATCTTCCATTTACGTAATTGTGTTAAGGCCATTCAATGTTATTTTATTATATCTGACTTGTAATTTTCCAAAGTACCACTAGGCTACCATTCACCTCGAAGCAAATTAGAAAAGTAGAAATAAAGAGGATACACATCTTTATATATCCTTAAAAACGTGGCTTTTATAATTTATTTTATTTTGGTTGCATATATTATGTAGAAAAATCAAACGTATAGAAGAAAGAATATAATTGTAATCGTTAAATTATAATGTTTATACACAGAATTAGCTTTATTGAATGAAAATAAAAACTGGAAAGAATCGAAATATTTCGTTAATCCATCTATATTAATAAAAGTATTATGATGACTGTATATTTTTATATGTATGTATAACTAACTATCAGAGAGTTTTTAGTAGCCTACTTCTAAATGAGATAGAAAGCTTAAATTTTGTAAAATTGTAGATGAACCACTCAAAAGGTGCAATAATCTTTCAAACTTAAAATCTTTTTTTAGAATGATTTATTTGTTCATTTTAATACGTTAACATGTTACATGCATTTATAAAGCAAGGAGAATCTATAATATAAATTCTAATATGATATTCAAAGAGAGATTGCAGATTATAATACAGCAGCCTGTGTTATAGTTTGGTTGATTTATATTTATATTAATTAGCTAAATATGTTTCTTTGATCAATTAAAATTTTACAGGTAACTATAAACATATTTAATTTGAGCTTACATTCACATAGCCTATATATGCATTCATACAAACCAATGACTACTCTAATTAAAAGACAGCTAACATTGCAGAGTAACAAAATGAAATTAGATGTTAGATATGAACAGCAATTTAAGAAGTCAGCAAATATGTAAGCACCACTGCACGCGGGAAGACTATAATATTAATATTATTATTATTATTAGCACCGCGTCTTACTACCCTTTCGGGTTATACGCACTTACGCTAATGTGTAATGGTAGGGTGATTGTGATATGAAATGAAGGACCTACAGTTTAACGTGGAATCCGAACCACTGTGGAGGCCTGGCATTCCTCACATTCACAAGATGTCTTGTCAGAGGTGAAAAGACTATAATAATGTGCTTTCTATTAATAACAGTAACCGATTAGCTGCCTCAAGAATAGAGCATATATTAACTTTTAGGTGGCCGCAACAAAAAGTTGATCAGTCAGCGTATCCCCATTCAAATCAATGTGTTTAATCCATACAGATAAATTCTTGCTAAAAAAAAAAAGAGGAGCATTTATTGTGTCCTCTGAGGACACGGCGTAAAACTTGCCCCTTGTGAACATCGTCCACAAGAGAAGCTGACGAGAGGTCAAGCGTCCTACACAGCTCCGTNCTAAAAAAAAAAAGAGGAGCATTTATTGTGTCCTCTGAGGACACGGCGTAAAACTTGCCCCTTGTGAACATCGTCCACAAGAGAAGCTGACGAGAGGTCAAGCGTCCTACACAGCTCCGTCACTAACGAGGCTTCCGGAAATTTTCACCAAGCAATAATCATCACCCTTTGCATGGAGCTTGAAGTTTCTGAGTGGATCAAAGTGAGGAGTAGGGGGGTACGAAGAGTAGGTAAAACAGAATGGATGGCTCAAGTCCCTGCGTAAGGGATAATGAGTAAGCTAAAAAAAAGGGGGCAGTATAATTAGAAAGAGGAGACGAATTTTGTTGTTAGATAGTTTCTCAAAAGCGTTTCACTTAGTACTTTTTCTAACCACATTGTTTTGAGTTCTGATGATGTAGTAAATGTATTATTTAAACGAAGATCAAATATCTGATTTTAGAGAGATTTTGAGCTCACTATAAGAAAATATATTTACATTAATAGCTCAAGAACTAATAATACAGTTTTAACTATTCCTCCAAATGAACTCGTAAAAAGCTGCCTCTATTTTATTAATGCACTAATTCCTAGGGTTTCTAGAAGGTATTTCGATTTTCCCAGAAACTCGTCGGAGAATGGAGAAATGATTATTTTTACGTATAGATGGCTGGTTCTTCATAACTTTATTTGGTGTTTGGAAAATTATTACTTGATCTTGATGAGAGAATAGATGGAGTCACTTAATACTTTGGGAGGGAAATACTGCATAAGATATTCGTTTGAAACAGTGTTTTTGGTTGTTCAGTCTGATATTTCTTTTAAGACAAACTATTTAAAGCTAACAGTTGAAGGTTCCAAACTATCAAAGATTTGAGTATTATGTTTTTTTATATATTCCCTGTGTTTTCTAGAGGGTGCCAGTTTTGTCGCTGTGTGTCTACTTAGTCAAGCTAGCCCATCTACTTGAAGTTAATTACGAAGTTCAAAGTAAACTACCAACACACACGACACATTTCCTTTGACCGATCTCGAACTAAATCTGCTGAACCTATAAGGACTTGCGCAGAAAATACGTTAGGGTGTAAGATACTAAGCTAGAGAAGTACGAATTACACTAACACTTCATACCAACAAAACAAAATAAAATAGTAAATATTATTTGTTCATGGCTGTTTTTGTGTTGTCTTTTCACGCAGCATCGTAGGGGCACTTCAAGCTATACGCATATATTAATTATCACGCTAGTATAAAAAGAATGAGCGAGTTTCATATTTTCGTGGAAATGTACTCGCACTTGTGTGGTGGGAGAGTGATAAACTATTTGGAGAGAGCCACCATCAGTTCACTCAAACGGGACTCTAGCCCCAATCTCCCATCACCGGAAATCCAGTCCATCATGGGAGATTGACGCCTTAGGCTAGGCAACCACTTATGCAAGCATTCATAATCAACCACTAAGTGCTGTATTAGATAGGTGAGGGTTAGACAAGAACTGGAATCACTGCCATTGCTTTATTGGAACTCACTCAAATACTCGGGGGTTTTTTTCAGAGAAAAGTAACTGTAGCGAATAATTTTCAGAATTAAACTAATGGAAAGTGTTACTATAAATCTAGTGTCTAACATATAAATATTTATCATACTTCAAGCTAATTTATTTGTCACAGGAAGTTCCTTTCCCAAAACGTCAAACAAACTTAGTATCTTCTCTCAGAAAACAGAAAGTAATCAAGTAAACCAGACCTAGATTAGAACGAAGCTTTCTAACTGACCTTTTGCTTCAGCGCAACCTTTGTTAGGTAGAATATATATAGTTTTTTTTAAACAACAAGATAAAACAAATAAATACGTGAAACTTGGTTGACCTAAGGGAAATAGAGAGGGAATCACACTCCAGTATTGATCAATAGTGACGTCAGCGAACGTCTTGAGACAAGTATATTTTCTTTACTCCCTCCCCTCTGATTACCCGAGAGGTCTCGAGATGAGAGGATGTCAACAGAGTCACGAGAAGAGAGTTTCTCAGGAATGCCAGCTAAAGAAAACATAGATTTAGTCTTATTATATACAAATTAATGCATTTGCGTAGAATGTCTGTCTCACTCGTCTCAATCTCCATTAAGCATAGTTTTTGCATCTGGGTAACATTATTTTTAGCCTATAGTAGTATAAGGATTAACTCGTACTAATATACCGTTGGCCAGGGGACGCCCGAATGTACTAATAGTACATTGTTTAGGTTGAAGCTCTTTCCATGTCTTGAGATTAGATGAGATGAAATGAGGGTGATTGTGAGTATGAGGGTGTGGAACAAGTGTAAACACTCTAACTTAAGCCTAACTAACCGAACCCTGGCTACTATTGAAGTAGTTCCCTTTTCGGGATTAAAATACTCAAGTTACCAGCCGGGAATGAAGGATCAGACGTGTTTGCTCTTTGCTGCCATGCCTGGAATGTTTACAGGACAGACAAGACAAAACTGATCGTGTGTGAGTAACGTCAAGCCCGGAACTACTGACGCATGCGCAGTGAACCTACTGAGACCACGCTTTTAGCATTCATTTCTTTGCTATTTTGTGTGCTAGAGGTTGCTGTTCGTTTTATAATGACGTTCAATCCTAAATTAAACTCTGTTGAAATCATTAAGGACTTTATCAATTTGAACAAATAGTTTCCAGTTTTATGGAAAGTGAAAGTAAAGAGTATATTAATAAGGAAGAGGCTTATCAGAAAATGGTTGACTTAGTAAAAACAGTATACGAGGGTGGAGACGTTGATTTTGTTAAATCACTGCAACTTTCCACTACGAAAAATTGTCGCGAGTACAAAAATGTACGGTTCACATAGTAGGGAATGACAGTCCCAAAACCTGGCAGCCTGGCAATCCCGGCATGACCTTGTGTTGGGACCTGAACTTTCTTCAAAGTTTGAATTACGAGGAAAAGATCTTGGGCAAGGAACACACCAAAGCTTGAACCTACAATCATCCAGCCTTCAGCCACTAACCTTTTTTCCCTGACCACGTCTCACCTGACCCCTTTCTGCCTGTGCGAAAATTTCACACTTAACCAGTGAAGAGTGAGCAACCAGGACAAGCACTCTACAATGTTTAACGCTCATGCTTAGCGTCCGATGGGAACGCGGCCGTACATTCTAGTGTATATTCCGGTAAATAAATTTTAGTAACAGGACTCATTACAATTGTTTTAGTAATATTTTACTTTATCTCAAACAACAAACTCATGTTTGAATAATTGAAGTAAAATATTACAAACATTATGAAATACCTAAATTATTTTTTAAGCCAATCAAATTTCAAGCAATCATTTTTATATAATATAAACAAACATACTTTGCATACGCGATAAATATTGTTGTTACTAAGATGATGACAAATAGCATCAGTAGTATCGCATTTTTAATTTATTTGAAGTATTTAACGTGCAATTTCCTAAAAGACTGTTTATATCAGCATACGAATTAAAAACTTTTTAATCTAGAACAAACACAATATCCAGCCCCTGGCTGTTATTTCATCACTAATCATTTAAGCAACGATAAATTTTTCGTCCATACTAGGAGTTGAACCATGGACCCTTATCCCAGTAGACAGACAAGCTACAGACTGAGTACATTGTCGGATTGCATTTAAATCAATATGTTTACTTGTTAGCTATTAATAGCTCTTGGAATAACTATTTCTAAGAAAAAAGTATATGCCTGAACTGGTTTTGTAACTTTGGTTCTAAGCATATTATAACATATTTAGACAATCTCGTTCCACCTTATTATTATTATTATTATTATTATTAGCACCGCGTCTTACTACCCGTTCGGGTTGTACGCACTTACGCTAATGTGAAATGGATAGGGTGATTGTGATATGAAATGGAGGACCTACAGTCTAACGTGGAATCCGAACCACGGTGGAGGCTTGGCATTCCTCACACTCCAACTTATTAAAAACTGTGTTTTTTAATGAGAACATTAGGCTTAATAAATAACGGCTTTTGAATAAAATGGAACTATTTGTGCTGTGAGAGAGCTTGCATCATGGACTGACTCTTGGGGGCCACAATTCAATCACTGGGCTCTGCACTAAACATATTAGTTTCAAAATGTTGCTTGCCATTCTAACCTTAAAAAATGGTAATATTTCTTTAAATTAGCACTCCCAATTTTATATAAGTTCTCCTCAGGCTTTGTCAAATTCATTAACGCATTGTATTTCATACAATAAGAAAGGAACTCTGATTTTTTTCCAACCCTACTGGTATCAAAACTTTAGCCTTCTTGTGGCTTCTAATGAGGTTTGGCACGAATATATTTGGTGTTCTCCACTATATCAGCCTAAAATTCTTCAAGAAAACGTTGTTTTACTTGGTTTGGATATAGAGTAATGAAAACGGGGTAGCTTAAGAAAACAAATATAAAACGAAAGCAAATATTTAGGCTTATCTTGTGGTATAGGCTCATCGCAATCTAAAATAACATTTGTTATGTCTTTAAATAACATCAATGCAGGTATATAAACACGAATGTAAATGGTAGTGTCTTCTCTCTGTTTTCTTATAACTACTGTATACTCTTTGGTCATGATAACAGCTAAAAAAATATTATCAATTATAAATTAAATATAATAAATATGATATCGTGGAAAATAAATATGTGATTTGGTGTACAATGTAGAACATAGTAGGTTTATAACATTTAAAATAGTATTATAGGGTAATTAATAATTATATAGGTATTATAATATTTAGCAAAAATACATAGATTATACATTGAGTTATGAAATCTACAATTATGATTTTAAATATATTAGGATAGATAAAATAACAAACCTCTAAGTTAATATATAAGTTAACCATCCAAAATAATCTATGTCAAAGTTAAATAAAATATCAAGACGGAAGGTATAAATACTTAAACAATTTTGTATAAAGTTAATGTTGTATGATGTTAAAACTCATCTATGAATAAATTGAAAGTGGAGGAATGAATGTAGAGTATTTATATATTTGCAAACTTAGATGAATTATCTTATTTAGATTATAAATATTTAAATAAGTTACATTCATATTCCCACTTTCAAATAAACAATACATAATTATTAGCATTATCCAAACTTGAACTAAGAAATTAATTTTACTTAAACATAAAAATCTTATTTTTTGAATAGTTAATTTATATATTATCTTATGTAAGAGCATAACTATTTAAGGTTTATTCTGGCAACACTTGTACATTTCCTTGGAAGTCAAGAGTACTGGGTTTCCATCCTGTTGAGAGTAGCATATATCTCATATAGCTTGCATCCTGTTGACGAGCGAGCATGGTGCGACCGATGGACCTTCCTGGCTGGTGAACATCGAGATCAGCAAGTTTGATGTGTGAGAATAACACATGGTTGTTGAATGTTGGAAGCCATGCCGAGTACATGTGTGGCGGTATCTAGCCCATCTGACGAAATTACGATATAAATTATGATCTGGTGGTTCACCCCCCTGGAGGGTCGATCGCGGGTCTACAGGAAGGTTGCGAAGACCGTTATCGTGCCTGCTCCCTCGTCACGGGAGATCTGCCCGGTTACTCATGTAGTAGTTTAGCATCTGAATATATTAATAAATATATCTTATTGGACTAAGTTGCAAGTCTCATTCCCCACGAACCATCCATCCCGACCCCTACCACTCGGGGTCCATCCTAACCATGTAAGTCCCTAAGGTTTCCCGGTAGTGCTGTAGTAGGGTTGGCTACCGGGCACCCAGTTAAAACTAGTGGTCTTACACAGTTTATCAGAAGTAGAGTAGGGACTTTACACTTATATATTTGTATATATACGTGTATTGAATGTTATTTTTAGTTGTTTTAAATCATAATTGTAAGGCTCACCATTTTATATCTAATTTCTTTATCTTGCCAAAAATTATTATATACAATTAATTGCCCTATAATAGTTTACTATTTTAAAATAAAATTAAGTTTTTTCTATATTGTACACAGATTCACATATTTATTTCAAATATTATAATTATCATATTCATTCCATTACATTTATAACTGAATTAAATTTTCTTAGCTATTCTCATCATTACGTTTTTTACCAAAATAATAAAAAATAAATAAAAAATATATTGTGTGAGTTGTTGTCTCGTTTCACTATCCCTGGGTAAAATAAGTTCTATAATACCAATGATAAGAGCAAAAAATTTGAGCCTTGTTTTGAGAAAAGACTTCTGTGTTTCTATTTCTGACATATATGTCTAGTTAGTGTCCTTGGAGCGCTGAAATAACGAACTAATAAAACAAGCTGGTTTGTAAACGCTAGCCTACAGTCGGTTTTGGTAGAATATATATTAGGGAACTAGAAGTGAATCTGTATATAATGATATAGCTAGACAATCTCATTACCAAATGATAAGGTACTGTACATGTTAGTTGGGTTTTAAGGAGGTGTAACCACATTCTAGGGGAAGATAAGTTGTTAAAACAACAGGAATAAGTTATGGTCAAGCAAAACCAGTCTGGTTTACCAAGGATCAGGAGGTAGAGAATTAAATCTCGGCCAAGTTTACTAAGGTTGTTTTTATCCTAAATGGTTTACCACTCTCCGTCTAAAGATTGCGGGTAAATTTTATTTAAATTATAACGTTCTCATTTCTAATATATTAGCGTAGATTTATAAACTTAAAGCCCAAATAGTTATTAAGACGCCACGCAAGGGGGAAAAAAACTGTGGTAACTTAATCACATAGGGGAATCCCTCTTTAATCCGACCTAGATCCAAACTTTGACCTTTTTATCGTCCAAAACCCAGTTTTAATATTTTCAACACTATAAAGTCCATAATAAAGACTTAATACCAAGAGATTAACGTCATAAAATACATAATTACGTTCCCAAATGACGAATTTAATTAACACTTCCACCGACTTCCAAATCATTTATTTTTCATTTATCCTTCTACCCATCCAGATGCATGCGGGAATCCACCCTACAGTAAGATTTCAGGTTAAAAATGATTTGTGATTCAAATACCCGGTTACGGGGGCCACACAAAGACTCATAGCATTTTTATGAGTTTTTAATTACAAATGTTTACATTTTAGTTTTTGTTCGAAAACAAACATTGATTGTAGTTTATAGGGGCCTTACTAATAAATCATTAATACTAGAATTAATATAGTTGCAATTTTTGCCAAACAATTTAAGTATTAGAGAATTAATCCAAAAATGTTGATTTCAGTAAAATAGTATTTTCAATAACACAAGAAAATCCAATTGGTTTCCCTCTCATGAAAAAATATTTAAATTAGTTAACCACTAGTTTAAACACACTTAAGTCATGTTTTCACATCATAAGGGTGTGCAAGGAACGTATGGTAAGTGTAGTGAAGGATTGGAAGGGGGGGAGGGAAAAGGGTTAAGGGAAGGGGTGTTTGTATAAAAATGTTGCTGAGGTAGTTAGCCCCTTCGATGGGTGCAATCGATCTTCGCCCAAAGCACACAAATTTCCCTAGCGTAGGAGAGGTAAGAGAGTGGGGAGGCTGATCCAGAGAGTTGATGGGGGATGCGATAGGTTCTAGCTTGCCTGGCTTATTCCAACATAGGCACCGTCAGGTCTTATGGCAAGTTCAATTTCTCGGAAGTGATAGATGGCCGTGCCTGAAAGAGAGATATTCGTCTCGGAGGCGTCACTCGGCCTCTGCAGAACATGGTGTGTCTCACGTTCCTCATCTAGAACTGATTTTTGGTGACATTTTAAATAGTGTTTGCTTTGTTTTTAAGAAAATATTATCTTAGAATCTAATAATAAACATCACACGGATTTTATATCTGTCCTGAGATTCTTTCTCCCATTTTCCGATACCCCAGAGAGATAAAATTTGAAATGTACGTTATGAAGCGTTCCATATTTGTGAGAACAAATTGTAGTTTTAAAACCCAATATGGTGGTTGCGACGAACAAATTGAGACATAAAAAGCAAAAATGTATTTGGACGCTATTGATCATGTCATTTTTATGACAAAAATTTGAGATTTGAAAAATCCAATATGACCGACGCAATTTACAAATTGAATCCTAGACGTTAAATTTTTTATGGACATCATGAATCATGCCATAATTATGAAAAAATCCAAAACTTAAAAAAATTAAACATGGCGGATGCAAATTATGCCAAATAACATGTACAAAAATCACTCACTACCTCATGTTTTGTAAAATCTAAAACTAGATCAAAATAACAGAGAAGACTTCATGCGAAATTCAAAAATTCCACTTGTGTTAGCCCTTAGTAGCTTTATAATTTAATAAAACCATTTCTGATCAATAATGAGAAAAAGATCAATTTAATTAAAAGTAGAGTATTTTGCAATGTATTTGATAAGATATATTTTAATTTTATCGGGTTATTTGTATTGCTACATGACTGATAATTTCTCCAGAATCAGTTCATAAACATGGTTTCCTTTTTTTTAGATCCTTAAACTTAATCTTCTTTCCGTTTTTTTTGAGGTTATAAAACATTTGCGTTCATCGTCTTACTAGTCCCTTTCTCACTTCTACTTTTTCTTGTAGTATAACATCACTCAATATAATAGTTATATTTTATTTACATTTTATCAAACATGACACACTTTTGGGAATTATAAGTATCATTGTCACTGTATTTAAATTGGAATACGATACATTATTAATGTAACGCGTGTCCTAGTAAAACCCAAAATAATTTTTGTGATTTTTTTATAGATAAAATATGTAAAACATAGTTTACATTTATCGCCCTTTACATATTTTGTCTGTTTCAATGAGATATAATAGATTTAAACTAAATTTGGCATAATGTGTAATTAACCTATCTTTCACTTCAAACGGGATTAGAATATAACTAATTTTATCATAATGTTATGGAAATGTATAAAAAATATTATAAGATATGGCGACGAGAACTATTAGTTTGATTGTAAGAATAGCACCTATGTAAATACTATAGTAGTTTCCAAATTGTATAAAGATATATTTTCAATTTCAATGTTATGGTTTTTTGTACTTTTAGATAAATATACATGTATATTTAAGATATTTTTTTGGTATCCACCAGAGTAGAAACCTTTTGAGCTCCATGGAAGAATATACAATTTTAAATATTTTAAAAATATTCCAAGGCGTTTAGTAATAGCCTTGTTTATTTTAATGTTGAACTTAAGAAAACAAATTATATTCATAAACATTTTAATTAGTAAAGTGTGCAAACTTACAGGAAAGTATAAAATAATGTTAGACATTTAGGAGTGTCTCATGGGGTAGCAGAGCAGGATTCCATTACAGAAGTTTAAATTCTTAGGATGATCAATGTTTTGCGTTGGCAAGATAGCGACCTAGAGACTTTGACCTTTAGGGTATTAACCCTGGAGACAGGACCTAGGACAGTTTTTATCAGGGCTTTGCGCAGTGAGCATGGACCGTTGGATATATAGATAGTCTTAGCTAGATTAATCAGACTGGTTCCCTATAGATTATATGACACATGTATTTTTTACAGGCTTTCAGAAATATATTATTTAAAAGTTGGTTTGTTATTTTTAAATATTGCCCAAATCAAAATGGATAATATAGGTATCAACATGTCTATATATAATTATAAGCCTTTATTCTTAAAATTTGATAGCTTTAAAAGTGTATGAATTTTATAAATAATTCATTTCTAACGATGGAATTTAATGCCAACTTTTTATCTTCATTTAAAAATGTTTGTTATATAATGCCGCTATGCTCATGAAAGATATTCAACAACTGTTGATATCACAGTGGGAACAAAAGTATACTCTATATTTGTACTGAAGCAATATTTGATTGATTTTGGTTAAAAGAAAATGTTTATTGTGAAAATGTAAATCATTAGGAAACGCAAATTAAAACACCCTATACCTAAAAGAAAGATATCAATAGATATGTGTAATCACAGCCCCCCGTTAGCCACAAGGAGATCAACCTTTTCCCTATCCGTTCAGGGCTTTGGTACGACCTTAGGACCCTCTTGGGTCAATCGCATAGATCTCTAGACCCTAGTTAAGAGGATTAGTGGAAAGAGACAATTTTTAGTATAGAGAGTGGACAA
>CABFOW010003609.1:5507-16150 GCA_902141385.1 Timema californicum
CTGACAAGAAATCTTGTGAATGTGAGGAATGCCAGGCCTCCACCGTGGTTCGGATTCCACGTTAAACTGTAGGTCCTCCATTTCATCTCACAATCACCCTACCATTAAACATTAGCGTAAGTGCGTATAACCCGAACGGGTAGTAAGACGCGGTGCTAATAATAATAATAATAATAATAATAATAATAATAATAATAATAATAATAATAATAATAAATCAGCGTATAGCCCGAATGGATAGTAGGACGCAGTGCAAGAGAAAGAATATGAGAGTACTAATAAATCAATATAGATATTTATAAGATTCATAAGAGAAAACACAATAAGCATTGGTCGAGTGTTACATTTGTTACGAAACACCACGTCTGCTTTAGTTAATCCTTATGCTTTAGTATTGGAAACCCGATTTATTTAGCATGGACTATTTAATTTTCATAACATGCTATAGATAAGAAGCACGGGGCGGAAACAGGTTCCTTACTTGTGTAGAGTGAAGTGGGTTCTTAATGTGAATGTGCTGCGAAAATAAGAACGGCAGAGAAAAAAAAAGAGAGATAGACGATAACTGTTTGAAATTCAGCAAAAAAAAAACAACAACAGGAAGAAAGATTGACAATGAATACACATACTAAAAGTAGACAAACATTTACATTTTCTCTCTTTATACACTTGGGAATTTATAATTATTTTAAATGTGCTTCGTGTGATATAATTATAGCTAATTCCGAACCTACAGTATTATTTACTGTATTTATTTTCTTATCTTAAGATTGTAAACGTGAACATTTTCAACCTCTAGTCTAGATGAGGATGGATCTTTTCGTTTATGTACCCACGAACCCAAAAAAGTGGATTTCACATTTCTATCCGTCACCATCTCATGTTTGTCTGCCTGTTCCTGGCAACATAACTGAAATTGTTTGATGGATTTTTTCAAACTTGATATATATTTTTAATCACCCTAGTCCTTAAATTAAGGGTAGTTTACTTATTAGTGATTTTTTTTAATTGCAATTTTTTTTTAAATTGGGATATCTGGAGTGTTTGAGATTGAAAATAAAATATTATATTGTTTTTTCTGAGAAAAAATCGTTTAATGTTAGTTTAATGATGAAGTTTTTTTATTTTTAAAAACATTCTCAAACAATTTGGTTCAAAATGGGTATCTGAAAAGTATTTTTTTTTACACAATACATAATTTTATGTGCCTATTTTCCTTTTAAAAAAATCTATGGTGGCTTACTGATTCTTTCAAGATATAAAATTGTTTGAAAATAGCATCAGTGATTTTGTTCGAAATTGTTAAGGGAGGCCGAGGATAGTTGCGATGTGTGCACGTTGCAATAAACATTTTTATACAAAAAAACTAGTACCGTGAAAGAGAGCGAGCGTCCCACTAATAAACATGATTGTTCTATAGTAGTCGGTTTAAGGTTATCATTTTTATTTATTATCTATTATCATCAGATAACACATTAATTTTGCGTTTGACATTAGATTTTATCTGTACATAGTAAAATTTATAATATTTAATAATGACGCCATTTTATAGTTCAGATTACAACGAATTTTGCAACTTACCCCGCAGACATACGAAAAGTTAAACATTATTTGTATATATACATTTTTAATATTTTAATATTAATGTTAACAACTTAGTGGTATATGGAATAACAAATAACTAATTACTAACACATATGGAACTAAAAAAGGAGCCGGGTATTAATAAATAAAGCAACAATGCGTTTATCATTTTATAATCATGGTTTTTTGTTTGGTTGTTCATCAAAGCTGTAAACCATAACTTTTCAATCAATTATTAGTTTGGGCCTATGTTTATAAAAGCAATACATGGCGTAGGATATATTTTCTTAAAATCCACTCTCTTCGAGTGTTTTATACGTCATTAACAGCTCAACAATGCATTAATACTCATTGTAATTTATAAAATTGGCCTACAAATTTTAATTTTTTATTCTGATACTCCAGAAAAAGCCGCATTAGATGAAGTAAAATTAGTTTCACATGAATTAAAACCATAATTTAAAAAACTTCCAACTAATTCGCAAAAGAATAGAAATTCAACAAAGAATAAAATAAAACTTGCGAAGGAACATAGATTTTGAAGTTGGCTAAACAAATAAAGGTCAAACATTTCGTTTGGTCTTCAATAAGGAATATAGCGAGGGAATTTAGAGTGGGTGCAGTGCAGAGTTTTCAAAATGTCGATCCATTGGCTGGATACAAGGGAAGATAAGTTTCACAATGCATGAACCGACCATCTGATGAGTTTGACTATGGAAAACAAGTGTTGTAACATGCCCATTTTAAGAGGCAACTTGCAACGCAAGCAGTCTTTGATTAGGAATAGTTTTGCTAAACTAAATAAAAACCATGTTGTCAAACATACATTTTTCAAAAAATTGGAAAATTCTATATTTTTTATTCCTGGAAAAAAAACGGACAAAAATAAATTTAAAAAACGGGAGAAATGTTGCAACATGCTCCGGTCTCCGCTATATCTATTTTACATAATAAATAATAATTGTATGTATATTTTATAAAAAAATGTATGAGCATTTCTAGAAATTTTGAAATCTTTTGAAAATGGCTTTGTAGATAAAAAAAATTACGAAATAAAATAAGAGTAGAAATAATTTATTTTTGAAAATTTGAGATTTGTTAAGCACTATTTGAACAATTTTGTTCGAAAAATTTCTATATTTCTATATTGATGGTAACAAGATGAGGGGTTTATTTTTATGAAGGAAACTTACTTAAGAGTAGCTCTAAGCTATAATACACAATATGAAAAAGTTTGTGCGACTGTGTCATACTATTTATCTAAGAAATTAGTTCCAAATTAATGATTTTTCCCCCGTGCTCCTCGTATCACCACCAATCATTGAGGATATCCGCATGTTCACGCTAATAGGGTAGGGAAGAGGAGTATCACATTCAAATTAAATTAGCCTGCATTTGCGTCAAGACAGGGAAAACACATTTAAGTAAAAATATATATCAGTACATCCGGCAAGGATTCCAACTCTGAAAGTCCCGTTTCCAGTTATTATAAATATACTTAGTGTATAAGGAACCAATTTTTAGCTAACAAAATTAGTTCAAACAATTTTAAGGCTGTTATCAATATATCACCCCCACCCCCTTTATCTGTGTTTGGCCTTAAAGCTGTTATGAGAATACATTTAAAAGTAAAATGCAATCTACTTTTTAGAATAAAAACACAAAGTGTGATTGTTTTGCACTTTGTGACTTGTGTTTTAATAGTTAATAAAATTTTATTCAAATAAAACTCGTTTTTTTTAAATTTCAACTGTAATAGCGAAAAAAGTATATTATAAACGGTTGGTATTGCTGCACTCATTTAAAACAATAAACTGTTTGTATAATGTTATCTGTTCTATATCTATTATTACAGGTATGGGTACAAATTCCTCTTAAAAGCCGGTCTCACACCACTGATAACACCTAGCTTAGGTAGGTAATATATCTCGGACCAGACGTCACATCGTGCCTGGCGAGATAATTAGGAGTTTTCCAACAAAATTGGAGAGCCAATATTTTAAAATAAAAACAAAATTATTTCAATGATATCGATTTCGCTGTTGCCAAGTGAAGGATACAAAAAACCGCACTTCGAGACATTTTCTGGTTCAAGCCTGATATTATAATCAATTTCCAGGCAAATATGATATTTTAAATTCGTCCTTCGGCGGGCAGGTAGCTTTATAAACTGCGAATAATCTGTATTATTAAAATTATAAACTATTTTAAGATCGACTTGATCAATTCCATTTTATGTATACAAAGTAAGATTTAAAAAAACTTACATAGCTAAGGACAAATAACCTACTTTAAAATACAAGCCCCGTTGCACTTCTAAAGTAAATAATCGGAAGAACTAAACCCTTTATTCAATGACGCAAGAACAAGGGGGTCAGATGGGCAGGTTTATGGGTGCAGTGTACCCAAAAAGCTAAATATTAATACTACTATAAATTTTGTGTGTGTGTAAATGTTGTGTGAAAATATATTATAGAGTGGGTAAAAACTTTTTTTTTTGTGTGTGTAAAAATGTCAGTTTTCATAGAAAATCTTCTGAATAATTTCTAGAGACACCTAATGTTCACAAATGCCATGTGTGTACTATGATCAGAATGATTATCTCCGTCACGTACGAGAAGCTTCGAGAAACAATCATTTTAGGCCTAGCCAATATTTCACACTTGCATCCCGCAGTACCAAAAACGTTTCTACGCCACTGGTCCTGTATTTTATAAATGAAAATAGTCCTGAATGATCGCAGTAAATGTTAGTTTTAATTTCAAATATAAGATCTCACTCACACGACTATTTTCTCCCCTATTTTTTATGCTCTTCTCGTTTTCCCTTTGTTGGAATAGCGCCAGTTTCATCCTCAGCCAACACACACACACGAAATTTACCCCAGCTAACACATAAACAAGTCTTTCTTCGGGAAAATAATTTTGTACTCTCCCCCCCACCCCCCCCAACCAGCCGCCTTAAGTTTTACGACATGTTTGCTGCATACCTCATGCGCACATCGCTTTAAAAATACAAAGTATACAAAGAGAGTGGAGATAATCCAGCATAACATTGTTATTAAATTTAATTTCCCCTTATTTTTTAAAGAGGGAGTTACTCCTATGAAGATCTCTTTTTATTGAAAAGGAACACATTATTTTTCAAAATATGCAAATTGATAGTAGTATACAATCAACAAAACATGCAAAGCTCATTTATAAACCAAATGTATTTCGCACACGTGCGATGTAATAAGTCACGCACGTGGAGACGATATATTAAATGACGATATATTAAATAAAGATTTAAAACTATTTACAGTGTCGCCACTGATTTCTTAAATCCTATATTTCTTTCATCAAAAAAATAACTAATCATAGTCAAGAAATTTGTTATGACAAACGTGCATAATACTTTTAAGATTGTATTTATTAAGCCTATAAATTAATTCATGTTTCGTGCCCAAGCAGCACTAGTTCAAATTTCTTAACTACTTTTAGACTAAATAAATACTACAAATTAAAATGTACTGCCATTACGCATAAGTAAAAATTACTCTCATAAAGATATTGAACAGTTTTAAATTCATTCAGATACCTTAAAACAATGGTGTTAACTCGTGTAGTAAGTGAATTCCATTAACACGATTATTTGTTCTTATTTACTGATGCAAAATTATTGAAAATTAAATAGATAGGTCACAACATGAAAAAGTATTGGGCATTATTGTATGTATTTATGGAAATGTTGATCTTATCCCAATTCACAGTTTTTACGATTAACTATCAATAATAACTGTAATATAAAATGAAACACAAAAGAGCTTAGATGCTTTATGCTGAGATCCAATTACTGTAGAATAATGTATCCTGTAGTTGGCTAGTATTTGCATAAATACTACCAATTTATCGTTGAGCCGCAAAAACTCAAAATAGATTTGAAAAATGTTTAGTTAACTAAAATATAAATAACAACTTCCCTCAGCTATTTTATATCTATTTAAGGTGTATTTCTTGCATTTGTAGTTCCTAAGTTCACTGCTTTAAGAATATCACATGTTTAATTCTTCTATTAACTTTACTAAATTTAATTCATTAAAATATTATTGATATAAAAATCCAAAACCTAAAATTAAAATGATATAATTTTATGAAAAGTATAAGTTAAGTAGCTGAGGTAGAATACGTGAAAAATATGATTTAGTAGTTACATAATTTATTATATTTGAATAAAATTACATATAGTTGTTAGAAATGAACTTATTCAGCTTTATTTGTAGTGACTAGTAGCTGCTCGTGGATTATGTGTTTGAAAATGTACTATGCAATGACAAATAATAGCAGCATACAGTAAGATTTGGTAGAAAGAACCATTCAGAAAATACACACTTTTTTTGCGGTCAATTATAATAACAATTTACTCTTATGTTAGTATTATTTTATAGGTATTCATAATATATATCGCGAGTGGCAGCCGCATATCACATAGCTCGACATATCTTAGAGATTTGGTTTTCCTAAGAGAAGAGGAATTATATAGAACACAATATAAGTAAATGAAGGAAAAGGTTGCGGGTAAAACTGATGGCAAATATGAATTGAATATATTTTAAAATGTCAGTTAACTTTTGAAAATTCCCTGATTCATCCCTACTTTCCAGACTCGTGGCAGCCCTGATTTAGCCTAATATGAGATGTTGTTGGGAATTACTACCGTTTACTAAAACAGCAAATATTTCCTTGGAATATTTCAAAATTATTTAAAGTAATAAAAATAAAAACGTAGTACATTTATTTGAGGAATACAAATTACGAGTGTGATATTACAAATGAAAATGATATGAGGAAAAGGGGAGGGGGGCATTACTTAGATGATTTGAAACTAAATATATATACTTTTGAAAGGAAGGTAAACAAAGTTGAACTCTCTTTGAACGCTAGCCATAAAAAAAATAGTTTCACAAAAAACAAACCAAGTTCACAAACGAATATTTAAGAAACTAATATAATATTCCACTCAAAGAGAGGGTTTAAAACGAGGTAATGTAATTAATTGTCGTAATAGATCCGTCCCTCTGTTCCCTGGCGCGATCAATAGTCTGCTGTGTGCATATAACATCCTTCCCCTACTGCCCTTTCCCATCCAATCCCCCCCTTCAACGGCCGTTCCCCTTAAAAGTACCCCTCCGACGATCCAAAATCCGACAAACTCCTCTTTTCCGGCTACAATTGGTAAACGAGCTCAGTCAATAAAATAACCTATCAGGAAGTGATACACTTCGCTTATCAAGATATCAGCGTGAAAAATTCTATTTTCACAAACCCCTAGTGACAGCTTTGCTCTCTCTTATTTTTTCGGCCTCGCCATCTCTCTCTCTCGTTGGAAATGAAAAAGGGGCCAGGGATGGGTGGAGAACATATTTTTTAAGTCCTCTCTGCGGGAAGAATGGAGAAGATGAAAAGGGGTTTAAGAGGCAGACAACAGAAACGCTCACATGAACTGATGGGCGGCCATGCATCCGACCATATTGCATTCTGTTTGTTGTTTTATGTTATGGATTGAGAGGGACTATGGGCTTTAAGGTAGGATTCTGCTAGGATGAGAGGTTTAGAAAGTACAAACATATTCGTTTTCGGTCAACATTGATAACATTTTACTCGATTGTTTTGTTTTATAGGTATTAATTGAATCTACAGTAGCACCATGGATTCTTTGGTGATGAGTGAAAGCTTTGAAAGGTTACCAGACCAAATTATGTATCCCTACGCCGAACCATAAGATCTGCAAAAACATGTGTTTAGCAGCTGTCACTTCTGACAGTCAGCACCAAAGAAGCCATGGGGCTACTGTATCTAGAATGACAACTGCGGATCACATTATTTATCCTACGAGTATCCTAAAGTACATTCCAATTTTCACGTATTCAAACGTCAAATCATGTGATCTACAGCTGTTATTTTTGATGGAGATTATCAATTCCTATAAAATAACACGAATAAGATAGTCAATGTTGGCCGCAGAAAAGTTTGTATTTCCTAAAAGGCTCTTCTTATGAAAATCGGATTGTAGTTTTAGAAGCCTTTGTAACTGTCAAATACCGTTCTTTCTACCAAAATTCTACTAGAGCCTTACATTCCGTATCCGTGATGCACTTTTCTTTGAGTCATTAAAGACGAGTTTCAGCATATAAGCCTAATTTTCACACATAATTTGTTTCAAAATAAAAAATGGCAAGGATTTTTAAAATTCACACCGCAAAGCAAGATATTTTAAAATATTGGCATTGAGCTTTATAATCCTAGAAAATTTGATCCTATGTAATTTAATTTAATCAAACCTTTTGTTTGGTGTTTTAATCCGACAACCAACTGCACAAAACCCTTCTACTTATTCTTTATATAAAAATGTCCAGAAAATAGTCGTTTGGTTCTAAAACGGCCTCTTGATGACCCGTGAGATTACTTTTCCCATTTTAATTTTACTAAACATTAGATTGAAAAGGACTTTAAAACCTGCATCGCACATCAATATAATATTAATAGCCTATATAAAATACACTTGGACTATGTTATCAAAGCATAAAAATAATAGCGATAAAATACGTTCTTAGAAATATCGATTCTCCGTATTGTCTTTAAATTCAACCATCTTGTTGGCTTTTTATAGTCTTTTACTTCCAAGTATAGTCAGTTCACAGTAACATTAGACCCTTTCTTCAAGTTGAAAAATATTTATTTAGCTATGTGTTATTTTATTTTTTCCACCCAACCACAGCGTCTGACTACCCATCCGTGCTATTCGCATTTTAATTATGATAGTGATAAAGGTAAGGATTAGGAAGGTATCCCTTAGAGGAAATGCACCCACATTTGCGTGTGAAGGACTGAGTGATAATTTGGTAAGCCAACCCGTATACCCGACCTAGATTCAAACCCCAGCTTTCTTTTCACCGGTAAACCAAACCAAGTGAGCCTGACATGATTTGTGCGGCCGAGTGTCATATTGATCTCCCTAACAAATATATTATGTTAATTTAATAAGTGATGTAAAGTTATTTTACTTGTGTGACAACTCATGTGTGAGAGAAGAATTAATACTAAACTGTTAATAGAGTAACTTTTCAACTGTGAGAAAAGAACAAGAGCCCCGCTTACAAACTATTGCACTAGTCTAAACAATACTGCGTCATAAATGTGACTTGATTTATTTTAAATCATAATTCATTTTAATAAATAGGTAGTAAATACGACCCGATGGAGTGTGATATACCCCTTTGAGGGTTTACAAGAGAACTTTAAAGTTATTTTTAAGATTACTTATATTTTTAGAAGTTATTTGTTCTTTCTTGATTCACAAACATTTGTTATAAGACAAACATTGTATAAAAGTGTCTCTAATATGTTCCATGCTGTATAAAAAATACCACCTTATTTATTACAGTTTTAATTATTTATAAGTAAAACGTTCAATAAATCTCAATAGATACATTAAAGTTGTTTTTATAACAATGGGAATGTTAAGGAATATTCACAACAATGTGTATTTTAGAACAAAATTTTTCTAGTCAATAAAGGAAAAATGGGTTCCCATTTAAAATATATGTTAAAAACAATTCAAGACTCGCTTATTCATCTTTAAGACGTAAGATAAAAACGCTATACTCTATATTAAGTTCCTTATCAATATTTCCTATGAACCGTTAGCAAGATTCCGTAAGAGATGTGTGCTACTTAGAACTTGAATACATTAATGTATTTTTAAATTTATTTTCCATCAATGGTGATTCCTAGAACTCTTTTAAAAGGTCAATTTTTATTATTATTTAGCACCGCGTCTTACTACCCGTTCGGGTTTTACGCATTAAGCTAATGGGTTAGGAATTGGGAAGGTTGAATTTAGAGGAAGTGAACCCACATTTTCGGGGAAGGAGAGTGTAAAACCATTTAGGAAAAACCACCCCCAGTTCACCCGGCCAAGATTCGAATCTTTCCGTCCTCGGCACGACACGGCTCAACACGAAACAACAAAGAAAAAACTCAATTCAAACTAGATTTATGAAAATGTTGACTATGGCTACTAACAGATCATGTATTCGTATAATATAATGTTTAATGATTTATTGTACCAAGACCTTTTCATTGGGTGACAATAATTGAAGAACTTAGGCCCTACCCGCTTCGGTTGTCGCAATAGACTATAGACTGCTAATGTCTAAAATTAGTTGCGCCCCCTGCTCCACGTTACTTAACCTAAGAGACACACCTGCGCCAGTGGTCACGCAGTCTAGTCTGTCAGTCTCGTAATAGACCGCATCTAATAGCAATGGTTTTCCCAGCCTCCATATAGGTTCCTTCCCATTCCTACCAATAGTTTAAGAGTTAGGGCATGGCGTAGAACGTAAACATTTTAAATTGATCCTACTCAATCAAGATTCGAAACAGATTCTCAAACTAGCGGTTGGTCAGCATCTAAAGACCAACGCCTCAAGGATTATCGGCTGTGTCCGAGGTCCAGACGACGTGAGAAAAGGGTAGCAACATGTTTTCAAACCATTCGAAGGTTTCCCAAAGCAAAAGACTATCTTGTGGTCTTCTCAAACAAAGTCAAGTGTTGGCCGGAGAACAGGAAAAAACATTTGGCAAGTATTTTGCTTCCGGGGTCGAGTAACGTACGCGATCTACACGGGATTATAAAGCAGAACGAAAACCCCTTCACTCTTTAGATGACCTTTCCATTTTTACTTCTTTTTTATATAAAAACTTGATTAATATAAAAAACTAAAGGAAAATTTTCATTTTCGAAACATTATAGCTCAAAAACTATTGAGGGTTAAACCCCCAATTGCTGTGCTTTAAGGGGAGCTATAGTAGGAGTCTGCTATGAAGAAACATTTGAAAAATACATGTTGTTCTGTGGCCAAAATTGATAGCATTTGCCTGAACCATTATTATCCTATATAGGTATTTACAATATAGGCTATATCAAAAGTAACAGCTGCAGATAACATATTATTTATTTATTATTAGCACCGCGTCTTACTACCCGTTCGGGTTATACGCACTTACGCTAATGTGTAA